>CAMYPC010000001.1:893889-1097526 GCA_947284805.1 Coleophora flavipennella | reverse complement strand
CCCGCCGAAAACAAGATCAACAACAGTCAGATAAAAACTTGAAAAAGTTAAATGTAGGGTAGCCATATGCTTCTTTTTATTTTCCCCCAAAATTTTAGTTTCATACAAAATTTTATAAAAAAATTAAAATATTTTTTATGAATTCATGTTGCATGACCAATATGTTTATTTGTAACCAAATAAACATATTGGTCATGCAACATGAACAACAAAAAACTCGTTCGTAGTAGATGACAATTCAATAGCTGCAACCATTTGTGAGTAAGTCATAAGTTTAAATTTCATTTGTAGGAGACCCATAGAAACTCATTTTTTTCCAGACAAATAGGTATTAACATGTAACACATAAACATAAGCAACTCTGACATGCAAAGTTTAATCAAAGTCGTTGGAGCCGTTTTTGAAAAAACAAAACAGTTTTTGGTGTATGACAGCTACTCTTTGGTTTGATGGTACGAGGAAACTTTTAGTAATCCCTCGATAAAACAATTTAACGAGCGTCGGCGGCGTAATGGCAAGGGCCGCCACCTCCTGTCTGGGAGGTCGTGGTTCGATCCTCGACGTACCAATGTGTTTTGAATTTCGACGCTCTTACAGTGAAGGAAAACATCAAGAGAACTTTTTTTCACGATAACAATACTTCCTCTACCCCAAGTACGTAAAGACAAAAATACGGGATCGAAAAAGTTAAATTTTTAAATAAAATATCTTTTGTATTTCAAAACACGTGTATTTTAAAATAAAACAGGCCAAGTGCGAGTCGGACTCGCGCACGAACAGTTCCGTACCGCTATATATAAAAACGGCAAAGAAAAAGATGTCTGTTGTATGGGAGCCTCCCTTAAATACTTTTTAAACTTTATTTAATTATTAATTTTTAAAGTGAATATTTAACTTAATATTCTGTGAACGTTTGAAGCGTCTACTTGTTGCCGTTATCAATATCGAGCAAAAACGAAAAAAATATATCTTTTGTTGTATGGAAGCCCCATTAAATTTTCATTTCATTTTGTTTTTTAGTATTTTTGGAGTTTACTTCTTAAGAATCGATTTTCATATAAGGCGCCCGGTAAAAATATGAGGAGTAAAGTCTAGTGATCGCGTTACGTTTTGCGCGCGCAACCTATTGTGCGCAACTTCTAAAATATGTCACGTGATAGAAAACAGTCAGGATTGGCTGAATCTAAGATGATGTCACATTACAGAAATCAGATCTGTCATTGTTGCAGTTTTACGATTTTATATAAGATTTTAAAATATTATCGTGAAAATTTGTGATATTTTACCATCTCCATCGTATAATTTGGTATTCCACTCCATCATGGATGTCAATTTTGTGAAAGCAGATAGCAGAAACTTGCCCAAAGTGGACACAATCATGGTTGGAATTTTCTTCAAAAATAACCCCGATTTTTATTGTGCAGAGCTGAGAAATGTAAAAACAGCAATCTAAATACTATAAAATAATATAACACTACCTACGAAGGTAACCTTAATCCTGCGAAGGCGAAATAATAATATTTCTTTCAGTAGTAGTTTTTTAGGTTATAAGAATAAATTTTGTTTACAGTAAGTAATTAGTTTGCATTTTCAGGGCTGCACGAGAAACCTTATGGTGACGATACTATTGGGTATGTGCAACTACGTCGTGATTCAGGACTTTGCACACTCAATTGCAAGATCTGCCCCGAGCACAAAGTGAGGGCTAGATCATATAAAGTCACTATGTTGATAGATGAGACTAAAGATGAAATCGTCAGTTGCCAGTTCTTGGACTGTGCAGCTTCAACTGGTGGTTGTATGCATGCAGTGCATTTTTAATGTGAACCCATCGTCACAGTGAAGAACCATCCTGCACCGAGGTTGAATGTTACTGGAAAAAACCCATCCTCTCGAGAGTAGGGACTACTATGAAAACGTCACTGTAGATCAAATTTGCAAAAAAACAGCACCATATCATGAAACCAGCACAGACCTTTTCCACGAGTTTCTTCAACGAGCAAAAAAGAAGAAAATTATGGATTGCGAACTGTTGAAGTATCAGAACGACTTTAAACACAGTGGTGTTCGACAGTTTTCACTTCATCATTTCCTTATTCAAGCGAGTGATGATATAAAGAATGATGTCAACAAATTACTAGAAACATTACAAGTGAAACTTAACAAAAATGCTCTTGATTTAATTGAAAAGTTAACTCCTAACCAATGTAAGAGCCCTTTATGGTATGACCTAAGATATGCTCGTATAATCGCATCCAAAGCATATGACGTTAGTCGCTGCCAAACACCAGATGGATCATTAGTAGCTGCGATCATGGAAACTAAAACACCTGACACATCAGCTATGAAAAGAGGCTGGAAATTGGAATTATCAGTTAAACTGTGCAGAGTAAACTTAAAACCAAAGTCAAGCTCTGTTTTGTGCCTCTTTAGACAATCGTACTTAAGTAGTAAACTCCAGTCGTGCGTCGGAGCTGACACACACACTTTTTTTTGTTATAGAGCGGCAACAGAAACACATCATCTGTGAAAATTTCAACAGTCTAACTATCACGGTTCATGAAATACAGCCTGGTGACAGACGAACAGACAGACGGATGGATAGCATAGTCTTAGTAATAGGGTAGGGATATGAAATTTAATTTCATGCTGGTAAACGGCCATCAAATATATCTATCTTTTTTGACAAGTTTTCCCCCATTTTAAGAACAAAAAATCTAATTTGGCAACTTTGCTAATTTGTCCCTGCGCATTACGTTCCAGTTTGAGCAATTTTTATTTTTCAACAGATATTTTTTTTTAATAAATCAAAGCTTTTAATTAACATCTTTATTTTATTTGATATTAACACAATTACTTTTGACATTTAATTATAGGCATTGTAATAAAAACAGAAAATAAAAATAGGGAATTACTTTAATAGTTCCTAGTAGCGTCATCTACAGGTAATGGACCTAACTTTTATAACCCTCATAAAGCAAGGAGATTTTTCCAAAGTACTGACTGAAATGACCGTGGACAAACGTTTTCTATTGGACGATTTGGACGACGAGTAGAACCCTACTTAGTCTGTGGACGAGTACGACGGGCCACCGTAGCACACAAGTAGCACAGAACACTATTACTCCACAAGGGAGCACCGTAGTTCGTTACCCGTATTGTACGAGCTAATAGATGAAGTTACGTAGTTTGCAGGCTATAGATCGCGTACAAATAGTTCCAATACATCAGTCCACGAACTACGGGGTGTACACTACAGGCTGCAAACTATCAGCCCGGGCAATAGTAGACGGACCGTGGAACACGGCCCGTATTACGTGTACTCAAGGAGTTTATAGGTAAAACTGGAGGCCACACTCTAAATACCTAATTGAAGCAAAGAAATATGCCCTTGAAATGTCTCTTTACCGCTCCGTCTCTTTTCAATTAGCGGGTGTGAGCAAGAGCTTCACCTATACACGTCTTGTTCATACCTCCTAATTAGAAAGAGACGGAGCGGTAACGAGAAACTTCAAGGTCATATTTCTTTACTTCAAGTAGGTATTTAGAGTGTGGCCTCCAGACTTACCTATAAACTCCTTGCGTGTACTGAAGTGTTCAGGGGAGTAGTTCATGTAAAAGATTTGACCCCGTAGTCCATGGTCTACGCGAACATCAACTATAGCCCGTATTCCGCGGTACGCCATCTACAGGCTGTGCTCCGCGGTACTCAAACTACGCAGCGAGCAGCCACTTTCAAGGCATAAGTAACCAACCCTACAGAATGTGTACTGTAGATTACGGGGGTGTAGTTCGTGTCTCAGGACATTGACCTTTGAGTGTTGAGTAAACGTCACATCCGTTGTTCTTCGAATGCGTTCATTATAAAAAGTAATGAATTAAGGATTTTTGTCCCGTAAGGTAGTACGTGGAGTTTTTTTGGCGGGATTTGTGGTAGACGCATTCGTAGTTTTATTTTGTTGTTTTTTCATTGTTTTCTGCTAGGATTTTGTTTAAAAAGTGGTGCATTTTGGAGAAAATCGTCTAGTGCACGTGAGCAATGTGGAGAACAAGAAAATAAAACGAAGGAGGACGTGAGAACCCAACTTGCTCTAGGTGCAGTTTTAGTTTTGCCATGTCCGTCTGTATGTCTGTCTCTCGGTATATCACAACCGTTTACTCAAAAACTGTTGTAGCTATAAAGCCGGTCAATTTACTTACGAAACTATCATTATTTTTGCAAACATAATTATGAATTTGTTTTCTAAAAATAGCGTCAGGTGCAACCGTAAACCGAGAGTTAAAAATAATCTCGACATTGCTTTTTCGCTATAGTTTTTCACTATAGCTAATCACTATTTTTATGACTGACTGACTGACTCATCACAATCATATCACTTCCAGGTGATTTAGAAACTTAAAAGGACACTGGTCAAATTGGACCCGGTCATGCCTGGCGCCAAAAAATTTTTTAAGTACCTACTTCAGTTTTTTACCATTATGAGTCCTGCTAATGTTATAAACACGAATGCATGTAAGAATGTATGGATGTATTTTTGTTACTCTTTCACGCAAAAACTACTAAACGGATCTGGCTGAAATTTGGTAGGTATACAGATTAGGACCTGGATTAACACATAGGCTTCTTTTTTCCAGGCTAGCACTGCGCATTCTTGAAAACTCATAGGTATAAACGTTGTCCATGTGGGTGAAGCCGCGGGAAACAGCAAGTAAAAAAAATATAAACATTTTATTGAATTTCGGTGGCTATCATGTAAGTATTGCTATTTGTTTTTTTTTTCCTTTATCAGTTCTAAATAATTACAGTCATAAATGTTTATGTTTAGCTACATGACGTGGTTAAATGTTAATATTACTATAGGTTCTTAATTAGGAAATCATTTTTTTGTTTATTTTTAACAAAAATTTTCCGTAATTCAATTACATATTATTCAAAACTATTTTTTGAAGTTCCAAATAGCATTATGATTACACTTATTTCATAATCTTGGAAATTTTACTACGAATTATCAAGAAGGGTTTAGGTTTCTGTGTTTATGCAAATTATAAATTCTGCGCTGGAAAAAATAAATAAAATAAAAAATAAATATTCTGGGACAAATCACACATGGTCATCTGGCCCCAAAGTAGGATTCCCTGTGTTATGGGAACCAGAGACTGATATAAATACTTATATACGTTTAAATACATACATATATAGATATTTAACACCCAGACACAGAGCAAACAAATCTGCTAATCACACAAATGTTTGACCTGGGTGGGGATCGAACCCACAACTCTCGGATCAGCAGTCAAGAGCAGAGCACTAACCACTGATCTACCGAGACAGTTTGTACCTTTTCAAGAACAAGTACATGCCACATTCAAAATACACATTATTGTTCTTGACATCTGCTAGCTTCCAAATATGTTATTAGGTAAAACTCTGTTGTGTTTTACCTATTACTTGCAATGAAGTCATGAGGTCCTATCCCAAATATGACGTGACGGTATGTGACAAAGTGGCCATACATGTGCTCCAAAGTAGTGAAACAGAAGCAAATAATACAAAGTAGTAAGTATAATCGGTAGAAGAAAGAAGTACATAATTTTTGATTATTAAAAAAAAAGTTAAAAAAAACTGAAAAACGACTTCAAAATTGAAAACGCTAAACACGTTAAAAACCGACTTCCATCGCAACAACTGAGTACATTTTTGCATTATTATTTTTGGTTTTTATTCATTTTCTAATAAAAAAACTACACCTATTTTGATAAAATTTGTATGGGACCACACGAAAAGCACTAGCTTTCAAATAAAAAAGGAATCATAAAAATCGGTTAACCCAGTCAAAAGTTATGAGGTAAGAAACATAAAAAAAATACATACAGACGAATTGAGAACCTCCTCCTTTTTGTAAGTCGCTTGATAACGAAATCAAAGGGGAGTACGAATTAAATTAGGGGCTTACATTTTTTTTAAGGTCGGTGTAAAGAGTAACCGGTAGGAGTTGGTAGGTAAAAGGCTAAATGCGGGTGGCTGCAGATAAAAAAAAAATTATATATATATATATATATATTCAAAAAAGTCGACCGTATATATATATATATATATATATATATATATATATATATATATATATATACGGTCGACTTTTTTGAAGTCGTTTAAAAATCATCATCATTATATTAGCCGAAAAACGTCCACTGCTCGACAAAGGCCTCCTCAAGGATTTCCACGACGGCCGGTCCTGCGCTGCCCACATCCAGCGGTTTCCCGCGGCTTTCATCAGGTCGTCGGTCCACCGCGTGGGAGGCCTGCCTACGCTACCTTTTCCGGTGCGCGGTCGCCACTCAGAATTGTACTACCCTAACGGCCATCTGTTCTACGAGCTATGTGCCCTGCCCACTGCCACTTCAGTTTAGCATTCTGTGAGCTATGTCGGTTACTGTGGTTCTCCTGTGGATCTCCTCATTTCTGATTCGATCGCGTTGACCTTGAGCCTTCTTATGAGGCCCATTGTAAGCGACCATTTCTCAGTTCCGTATGTCATCACTGGCAACACACAATGGTCAAAGACCTTTGTTTTGAGACACTGCGGTATTTGGTGCGTGAAGATATTGCGAAGCGTCCCGAACGCTGCCCAGCCGAGTTGGATTCGTCGATTGATCTCTTTCTTGAAGTTGGACCTACCTATATAGTGGCTGGGCTGTTTGTCCCAGGAAAACATATTCGTCAACAACTTCCAGTGTAGAGTTGCTTACCTTTAGAAGGGACAGAAGTCATGAACAAAAAAAAATATGCCGGGTTGGGCATCAAATGACTGGGTTGGTATTTTATTTTTTACAATAAATAGTATATAAACCACACCCCGGACACTCCATACAAACGAGCGAGAAATGATATACAGAATTATAACTGACGTATCTATAGGCAAGAATGCAGGTAGGGTTGAATCACACCGGCGGTATTGGTCACGAAATGTTTGTTAGTTATTTACTGAAAGCAACAGTGTGAATACTAAATTCTTTTTTTTCATACTTTTCGTTGTAAACAAACACCGTTCGAACAAAAAACACCACTTTCCGAATACACCACACACATTATGAGACTAAAAAACATTGTAAATGGTAACTGCGATGTGGTCGTATGAATTAACACTGAAAACTGCTATTATTTTGTACATCTTGAAACACTTTTTCCATAAAATTGCGAAATTGATAAAGGATTTTGTCACAGATTAAAAATCGACATGATAGTTTTGTTGCTTTGGTGTAGAGATGGGTTGAAGTGAATGACTGAATGAATGATTTTGAACTGTTATTGCGAGGTGAAAATTGTTGGGTAACTTTTGACCGACAAATCGCTACCGCTTATTAAAAAAAGGTCATCCACTTCTCTGACGGCGAAAATCGCTACCGCTTATTCCAAAAAAAGGTGAAGTCAATTTGATCACCAAATGATATGGGGTCCAGGGGGCCCAGCCCCCTCCACCCATTTAAAACCCCCCACAACCCTTCGGGATCCGAAGAGGATGTGGGATTATCAGGGCGGGGAAAGCACGCGGGGCCCGGACCCCTAAAGGGGGCGTAGCCCCCGCCACCCATTTAAAACCTCCAACTAACCTTCGGGATCCGAGGGGGATGTGGGAGTATCAGGGCGGGGAAAGCACGCGGGGCCCGGACCCCTATCGGGGGCGTTGCCCCACCGCCACCCATTTAAAACCCCCAGCAAACCTTCGGGATCCGAGGGGAATGTGGGAGTATCAGGGCGGGAGAGACGCGGGGCCCGGACCCCTGACGGGGGCGTAGCCCCCGCCACCCATTTAAAACCCACAACAAACCTTCGGGATCCGAAGGGGATGTGGGAGTATCAGGGCGGGGAAAGCACGCGGGGCCGACCAAACTCGGGGCTCCTACTTCTTCATTCTCATGTTAAACCTAACACTACGACTGTGCGGGGAGGCAAGCTAAGCTCGCCTCCCCGCACAGTCTCCGAACCTAACGGATCCGAGTCGGGGTGCTCCGAAAGTCCGAGCTCGCTTCGCTCGCTCCCGCTTCTATTTAGAACTCCCCGTACCTCACTCGCGGACCCCATATTATGAATCTTTGGGATCAAGTTGACTTAGACCTTGACCTTGAAATGACCTTGACCTTGACGGATTACCCCCTGGTTTTCGATATGTTACCCCCAAGTTTGTCTGCCCTCAAGTCGGCCCGCGTGCTTTCCCCGCCTTGATACTCCCACATCCCCCTCGGATCCCGAAGGTTTGTTGGGGGTTTTAACCCCATATTATGAATCTTTGGAAACAAATTATACAATCAGTAATAAGTCATCTTTGGTCCTACATAAACTCACAAAACAAAGACCAAAGAATACCTAAAAATACAATTTTCAAAAATTCATAACTCAAAAACCGCTGGTTTTCTAACCTTGAAATTTGGTATGGATGTTCAGCTAAAGCCTATCTCTTAGCAAAAAATCGCGGACTGCCAAATCGATGTACCCTATTGTACAGTTGAGCCCAAAGATGACCCAATTTTTACCTCGCAACAACAGTTCAAAATCATTCATTCAGTCATTCACTTCGTACCATCTCTACACCAAAGCAACAAAACTATCATGTCGATTTTTAATCTGTGACAAAATCCTTTATCAATTTCGCAATTTTATGGAAAAAGTGTTAGAAGGTGTATAAAATAATAGCAGTTTTCAGTGTTAATTCATACGTCCACGTCGCAGTTACCATTTACAATGTTTTATAGTCTCATAGTCTCATAATGTGTATGGTGTATTCGGAAAGTGGTGTTTTTTGTTCGAGCGGTGGTTGTTTACAACATAAGACAAGTATGAAAAAAAAAGAGTTCAGTTGGGCCTTTACGTTAGGTAACTGGTTGGTTTTTATGCTTGTGAACGAAATCACAGCGGCGCGCAAAGTGAATATAGTGAATAAAAGTGCTTGCGTAGCCGCGTAGCTCGTCCTTTACGTTTGGTACCCAATCTACAGCCAATCTGAGTGACCGGGGGGTGAGATCGAATCTAGAGAGCGGCAGGGAGTGTCCATACTGTACGTTAGTACTAATATATTTACTGTGATATAAACAAACATAGAAACAAATAAAATGGCTTAATTAGGTCATTTAAAAAAGCTGTTGTTAGCGGCTTTGCTTGCATGCACCCGATAAATGGGAATAATCCATTATTCAAGAAATAAAATAATAAACCATTATTTAAGAAACTAAAGATACTCCCCCTTCAATGTCTTTAAATCTTTGAAATATCTAAATTTGTAAGAGATCATCCTGACCTCTTTATGACAGCTAAACATATGTTTCCGAGAAACACCAGAAATCAAGAAAGACTTGTACATGAATTTGCTCCAAAAACTTCACGCTATTTGAAAAATTGTTACTCAATGGCCATCACAGTTTATAACAAACTACCAAAAGACTTTATAGATATGCCATACTCAAAATTTATCAGACATTTAAAATCATGACTATTAGAGAAATCGTTTTACTCCATCAAAGAATATATGGAATATAAGTAAAATATTAAAGTTATTGTGTTAATAATAATTAATTAAGTGTTTTTGACTTTTGAATATAATTTGTTTTTGATGTAGGAAATTTGAAACTTTGACATTGTAAATTTACAATTTATGTAAAAGCATATTGTTTATAGAGTAAGTACCTACATTATTTGATTTGTCTTCATTCTATTATATTCTTTTTTATTCTTGTAACATACCTATAGATTAAACTAACATTAATTTTACATTATTATTATTTTTACTTTGGTTACATGTGTGATACTCAGAATTTCCTTCAATAATTTGTAATTACCTACCACTTTTAAAGCAAATAAATAATTATCATTAAAATCACGCCTTCGATATGAGCTAATTTTGCCGGGCTGGGTAATGGGTAATAATTATTTTCTCTCCACCAAAAATGTAAAGCGCCTTGCAAGTTACAATGAGTTACACAAGTTATCACGAAGTTACAACCCCAATATAATATAATAAAAGATAAGTTCAAAAACTAAAATCTGACTCCTGTAAAATTACGCTCTAAAAGTATAAAACACAGAAATAATAATTATTCTCAGGTTAAATTATTTATGTTTGGTCGATCTTGACTTCCCTTCACATTTATGTTTTGTTGGGACATCATTAATATTTATGATGTGATTGTTATTTCTTAAAAAGCGTCGGTGGCTCAACCGGTAACGACTCGGTCCTTCTAACCAGAGGTACCGGGTTCAAATCTGGACGGCCAATGTACCAATGAGTTTTTCAAAAACTTACGTACATATACTTACCGATTGCTTCAACGGTGAAGGAAAACATCGTGAGGAAACCTGCACACGCCTGCGAAGAAACTCGAAGGTTGTGTGTGAAGTCGACCAACCCGCACTGGGCCCGCGTGGTCGGCTATGGCCTGATCGCCCTAATTCAGGGTAGGCTCGAGCCCCTCGGTGGGGACGTATATGAGCTGATGTGACTGATTGTTATTTCTTACTCCGTATCCAAATTGCCCCACTCTCAGCTCACCATCGCTTCGTTTGCCCAGTATCGGGTTAAAGTCCCCCATAACAACGGTATAATGGGTCCTGGTGCTATGTAAGGCTGTAGAGATGTCCTCATATATAGTCTCTACCTCGTCGTCGGAGTGTTCCGTAGTCGACGCGTATACCTGTATGACCTTCATCGAATACCGTTTGGTGATTCTGAGTGTAAGGTATGCTACCCTTGACGAAATTCTCACGATCTGGACCACATTGTTAATCAGGGACTTCTGGGCGAGAAATCCGACACCACCCTGGGACTGTTGGTCCCCCTCCCGGAAATAGAGCAGGTTTCCGGATTTAAGGATCATGGTGTCCTCTCCCTCTTATCGGACTTCACATAAACCTACGATATCCCACCGTAACCTGCTCAATACTTCTTCGAGTTCTGTAAGCTTCTCGTCAGTCCGCAGTGTACGCGTGTTGTAAGTTGCCAAGGCCAAAGGTCGTTGGGTTTGGTAGCCTGGCATCTGCCGGAGATTCTTCGCGACCCCCGCCCCGCCGTTACCATGACTGCTACCAGAGCCAAGAATAGCAGGGCCGCCGGGGACTAGGGGCCGTTTTCTGGGTGTGGTATTAATAGGGGGGTTTTGCCGTAATCGCCACGCTTGGCAGGCGGGTTGGCGATCGCAGTGTGGTTGCAGGTGTGTTGCAATGCACGGAAAGGACGCAGCTGCCCATCCTCCGGTTTTAAGTCCCTTAGTCGACTCTTACGACCCCCACTGGAAGAGATGGGATGGTCCTATTTTTAGCCGGGAGCCATACGTAATATATTTTTTTATAAATTATTAATAACATGACAGTAGTGGTACGGAACCCTCGATTTACCGAGTCTTTGAATTCTTCTTTAATATGCTCAATAACCTTTTTTAATCCCAAATTTTAAGTTTATAAGTTACCTGGAAGTGATCTGTATGGTACTTAGTTATTTTGATGAGTAGTATAGTACGGAACCATAGTATCGCGAGGTCAACTCGCACTTGGCCAGTTATCCTTTTTATCAAAAGCTTTTATTTAACTTGCAATGTATGTATGTTTGTTCGGGTGAAATCTTGCAAGTTAAATTTGACCCACTTCCCGGTTTCCGATTGAGCTGAAATTTTGCGTACATATGTATATCGCGTAAGGAAGTATTAAAAGCTTGTACCTAAAAGTTTTGAGGTTTTTCGAGAATTAATTATTTGTATACACCTAATAAAGTACCAAAATGCCAAACAAGATTCTATGTCACCTGGAAGTGGTTTAAAATAATTTTGGTAAATGGTAAGGAACCCGAATCTTTTCTTTGTACACGCTTAATATTTATTGAAACGCAAACTATCGTTTCGAGCCGATCTCATTTCGTGCGTTTCATAATTAAATTCTCTTTTGATTTTGTTCCTCTATGGAAATTTAATTTGAAAATATTGGTGACTTTTTTGACAAGAGGAAAAGAAAAGGTTGACCGTGATCTCTTTGACAGTGATGAGTATTTAAATTTTTGGTTTTATATTAATGTTTCGTTGAGGCCCACTATTTTATTCAGTGGTAAGTAATTTGTATAAGGAAACCGCTTTGCGTGTATTTTTGGTACTGCTGCGAACTAGATCTATATATGTCCGTAGGGTTCTTCCACTCCCCTTGCGAAGTTGACGTCCCCGAAGGTTCATCCGACTAAGGATTGATCCTGGGATGGAGCTGTGCTGACCACCAGCCAGTCCTTTGCACTGCCCGCCCAGCTGCTTGCTAAAAGGGAAGTGAATGCTTAATTTATCTTTTATCCCGAGCGACTCTCTGACTCTCTGGCGTTTCTGCCGTCTTAGAAGATTTCCTACTTCCGGATTCTAACGATTTAGTTATTTGTTTTAAATTTTAAAAATGTTTTGTACCTAATACGTGTTTTTTTTAGAACGATAGGGTAATTCAGACCAAAGTGAAATTTAATTATTTTAGAACTTAGTAACTTATTTAAGTACCAAAGGGACGGCGACGATCGTTGCCTACCGGCATTCTATAAAATAAGCTTTTTATATTCAAATAAAATTGTCACTTTAGATTTATTTCAGGAAATTGTCCAAAAGTATATTAGGTTATTGTTTTATATCAACACGGTCATCCAATGTACATCACATCTTTTTCTAGTACTTATATTATTTCTTCTTTTTTAGAAAAATTATAAAATACATATATTCTAATTTATCCCATAATATTTTTCTTAAAAACTCCGTTTAGGCCCGAACCTCTAAATCTTACGTATTATATGTGGCAAATTCCGTAAGGGTTTTTATCCCCAGTTTCCATTATTTTTGTCACATTATCTTATCTTATCTTATCTCTAGCTATCACCGACAGCCCACTATGCAGAGCGTGCATGGAGGCTGAGGAGACTGCTGCCCACATCCTACTGGATTGCAAGGAGCTAGCACAGTACAGGGTCCTGCATCTCAGTGAGCTGAGGTCGCTTCAGGAAGTCGTCAGCAACCTTCGGGGTCTACTGGGCTTCTTGGAGGAGCTGGACTTGCAGTGATGCCGGCCAAACACGCAAAATGGGCGCAGTGGTCGCCTGGTTGCGGAAACCAGACCGCCCCTAACAATTAACAACAACCATATCTTGAAAACTACTTAACTGATTTTGATAAAACTTGCACTGTTCCCCAAGTAAAAATATACTTAATCCTATAATTGAGGGTGCACGATGGGCGAGCCGCAAGCGGCTTGAAAGCGTGGAATTAAGTTTTACCCAGATCCTCTCATTTCACTGGAATAAAAAGGAACCTATATTTTTCTCCACCTTTCAATTTAAGCTCTGTGTCAAACTGTAATCTATAGATACATTAGTATAATAGAGCTGTTGCTCCTTATAATTTCGTATTCAAAAACATTTGAATCGGGTATTTCGAAAACTCCAGAATTCCAGTGCAACAAAGTTTTGGTTAATTAAAAAAAACTGAACTGTTGTTTTATAAAAGTTTGTAATTTATGTTGCTTACAGCCTGGTCCAAAGAGTAGTATTCTATATACCAGGCCTGGTCTCAAAATTTGAAAATAAACTAGCTAAGTGTACTTTCTTTTTTTATAAAAATTATGGATTTTTCATATTATTAAAAATATATTAAAAATATATATTTTTATGCATAATATTTTATTTATTAAAATTAAATCTATCGTCTTCAGGGTCAGGTCTCATATGTGTCAATTTTACATGTTGATGAGCTATGAATTTTAGTATATCTCAAAAACATCAATACTCCAAGGACTTTTTGACAATAATAATTGATTTAAATATTTTTATATGGGAGGTCGTATAATATTGGTTTTTATGTTTGACTAATACATATGTCTATGAGCCACAGATTAAAAATCGTCAAAAATTGATAATTGAAAAAAGTGTGACTTTTGGGCTTTCTGGAATACCCAATTCTGAATCGGGCATTTTAAAAACCCCACAGTTCCAGTGCAACAAAGTTTTGGGAAATAAAAAAAACATTCTGTGTAAATTTGTTAAAGCCTTGGTTAGTTATTTGTTGTAAAAAAAATGTTGTTTACAGCTTGGGGTCTCAAAATGTGAGAATGAACTGGCTAAGTGTACTTAATATAACTTTTTTTGAAAATTATTGATTTTTGGTGTTACTGAAATACAATGTATTTGTGTAGGAAAAAAATGATTAAATGTACTCTTATGCATCTTTTATTTATTAAAAATACAATCAATCATCTTCAGGTCTATCATATGTGTCATAGTTACATGTTGGAAAGACAAAAATTTCAGGAGTTTTTGCAACATAGGTACTTATATTTTATATGGGAGTTGGTGGAATATTAGTTTCTGTTTGACTAGCACATATTGTGTCTATGAGCCACAGATTAAAAATCGTCAATAAGTGATAATCGAAAAAGACTAAGGCTTTCTGAAATACTTACCCAATTCATTTACTTAAGAATATGGTTTTTTAAGGTTCCAAGTAACGTAACATTTGTAATTTATTGCGCTACGATACAAAGTATGTTGACCAAAGTTACATAAAATAAAGCTTATATTGGCGCGCGCTGCAATGTGGCAGTTAAAAATAAACACAAAATAATATTTTCCATGTAAAAGCCTCACCAATTTGAAAAATAAAACACTAATTAAAATAAAATTATTTGACCTTTATTCTCTGAGCGATTCAGTTGTTAATGTCAAATTGAGGTAAAATCAAGGTAACTTTGGTATTTTTGTAGCAAGGTAACTTTTTTAACGTAATCATAACATCAAGTATATTTTTGAGTATTAAATATATTTTATGCCATAAATATTGTTTAATATTATAAGAAATTGTTACAACTTAAATTATTTTTCAGCATTTTCCAAACTTAGGCCCTTAGGCTATGCAATGAGTAGAATTAGTGAGTGCTTGAAAAAAATTGGTTAAGTATGATTTGGATACGCGCACCAAGGGTTCCTTACCAATACACCTCTCCACACGAGTACCTACCTACAACAATGATAACTATACTTTTCAAACAAAAGACATCAATGCGAGCAACAAAAATGATCTTTTTTTCAGTTCAAACTCCTTAGAGTAAGTAAGTAAGTAAAACTTTATTTGCAGAATATTGGTAACAAAAGTTGTAGTCTTAAATAATAGTGCCTTAAATATTCCGCCGTAAAACGGCATGCAAATCTTTAGTAACATGGTGATGAAATACAAATTTAAATGATTACATAAAAAGAAAAACACTAGTATAGTTTAAAAATTAAAAGGAGTAAAACATTTCAAATTATTAACTAGAGAAATTCACTTTAATAATAAAATAATAAGTTCATTGATTAACAAGAGGTCAATTAAATTAAAAATAACAGAAACAAATCATTAGGTAGGTAGCACCAGTCGCAGATGAATAAAAATAGTTACATGTCAAATTTATAATAAAGTAGGAAATGTCCCATTTTAGTCATTAAGATATTCGTCAACAGAGTAATATGCCTTCTTCAGTAACATATCACAAACTTTTTTTTTTAAAACATCTAAACAGTCAATCTCTTTTATTCTTGTTGGCAACTTATTGTACAGTTTCGGTGCCATTGCTAATATACTTTTATGCAGTGAGGTGGTTTTGCAGGGTATCAAATTTAATTTGTGTCGTCGTCTTTCGCTACTAACGTGGCCAAACAAACTCAAATTACTCTTTACAAAAACTACTGTTTCGACAATATATAAACAGGGAACGGTGTTTACTTGGAGTTCTATAAAGAATGGCCTACAACTGTCAGTTTGCTTAAGGCTACAGATTGCTCGAATACATCTTTTTTGAGCTTTGAAAACCATTTCCTTTCCAGTACTGTTACCCCAAAACATGATTCCGTACCTTAATGTTGATGCTACGAAACCATGGTATGCTATTAGGACAGTCTTTCTGTTAACTATCTTTGTTAACATGTACAATCTATACGCTAATTGATGAATTTTGTTGCACAGTATCTCAGTATGGGAGTTCCAAGTAACGCCTTGATCTATTTGCAAACCTAAAAATCTCATGACATGTGTTTCTTCAATCTTCTTGTTTTTGTGATTAATGTTGAGGTGGAAAATTCTTGATTGTCTGTGTCTAAGTATCATAAATTTTGTTTTGTCCAAATTAATTTTTAAATTGTTGCACTCCAACCAATAAATTATATCATTCAGGTTATTATTTATTTCAGATTCGACTTCTTTCATGTCATTGCCTTGAAAAATCACGGTACTATCATCAGCAAAGAGGATCATTGGGTGATTTGTAACTTTTGGGAGATCGTTAATGTAAGCTAGGAAAAGGAGGGGACCTAAAACACTTCCCTGGGGAACTCCGTATTTTATCACTCTTTGGTTCGATGAGTAAGACGTGACAGTTTTATTTTTCATATCAAGTCTTTCTATGTAAGTGAGTAGAGTGAGTAAGTATGACTTGTACGACTTACACTGACTTATGGACAGTTTTTAATATTTGTTTATTACTTTAGAATTAGTACTATCATACCAAATTTCACGCTTTGATGTATTAACGTTTTTAAAATACAGAAATTACAATTAAATTTTGGGTCCCCAGGAGGCTCGAGTTTCCATACAAATTAATATAGTTCTGCATTACTCCAAAAAAGAGATGCCGGATTGAATCCAAACTTTGCAAATATATTGAATAAGACAACATATCAATGTTTGTACATAAGTAATTAGTTTTCGATTTACATACTAAAAATGGGAAAAAAATAAGAGCAGTTCCAAACTCATTACAAAACTAAATTAAGCCTTTTTTTAGTTATTTACTACACTGAAAACTAATTATACAAACAACGATATGTGTACTAAAATTCCCAATCGTTCAGTCAACAGAACAGGTGAAAACAAATGTAATTTTCCACTTTTTTTTTGTTATTTGCTAGTAGATCCCCCCATAATAGCACATACTTATTCTGTGAATATTTCAGCCGGCTACCTATTCTGGTAAAAAAACAGCCCTTTAAAAGTTGAGGACAAACAGACAGCATTGTAGACTTAGTAACATCCCGTGATATGGCACGGAATCCTAAAAACACCCTGTTTAATAGGCAAAAATCGCAAATAAAGAAATACCCTGGTAAATACTGCATTTTATTTAAAAAAACAGAATGGTAACGGAAGTCAAGCATTTCATGGTGATGTCACAAAACGACTGCTACTTATGGTAGAATGACTGGTAAGTATACGTAACTAAAAATGTAACCACCTCTTGGCTACTTATTGATTCTACTAATGAAATTGATCAACTTTCTAGGGACCCTATTTATACCTACCTGCTCAATTCCTATTTATGAGACTTGCTCATCTCATAGGTACTACATAGGTAATTAATCAGCATAACTGTACCTATAAACAGTCCAAAGACTGTGAGTTTATAGTCATCCACCAATATCACATTTTATTTACTGCATCTGCATAGCTATTAAAGGAGTTTAAGGTACTTATTATTTTGTTTTTGTTGCTGTAATCCTATGGTACCCTAGTGGTACATACAAAGGACCTTCGTGGATCGACGCCATCCCTCACTGTCCTCTACAACTCTCCAGCGGAACCCTGCTACCCGCAGTTCGACCTCGATGGTTGCCACGTGTGGGCCGGACGGCCTGGCCGCCTACTCCCGCTCATCTGCCATGTGAACGCAACGTAACCCTAGCAGAGTTATCCTATTTTCTGGGCAATGTGTCCCTAACCACTTTCACACTCGTTGTCGTTGAGCGATTTCTCGCTCTAAAGGGATTTGGTGACATCGCTTCGAGTGATCTTCGTTGCTGATTGTGTTCGGCCAGAAGATGCTCAGTATGGACCTTATGCTTTTGTTAACGAACACTTGCAGTATGTTCGTCAATCCTTTCGTCACTTTCCATGTCTTACAGCAGAACGATGGAATAGAACTTGATCCGCCACGCCGGGTGAGCTGGAGTCCCAGACAGGTTTTAGCTGGGCGCACGCGCCTTTCGCCTTCTTCCTACCTAGTATTAAAATACTTATGGTGAATTCTGTACCTAAGTAATTAATAAACCAATTTTGCTAAAAATCTCAGAATAAACCAAAACAAGCGTACGGCGATAAAAGTGAGGCAACTAATGTGCTTGCTTGTATGAAAGGAACTACCAAGACTACGTAACTACGTATGTTTATGGTACTCATCACAGAATAGATAAAAGTTACTCTTTGAAACTACCTAAATCGGTGTAGTTTTAACGTTTTGTCTTTTCTAAATCCTGCACACCTACCTAGTCGTTTTTCTAACTTACTTATCTCAAAAAGTTTTAAATCCGACCTAAAATAGTAATATGACATCTAAGGCAATGGGCCAAAGAATAAAGACTAACGTACTAACTTACGGGACAAAAATCCTTAATTCATTACTTTTTATAATGAACGCATTCAAAGAACAACGGATGTGACGTTTACTCAACACTCAAAGGTCAATGTCCTGAGACACGTACTACACCCCCGTAATCTACAGTACACAATCTGTAGGGTTGGTTACTTAAGCCTTGAAAGTGGCTGCTCGCTGCGTAGTTTGAGTACCGCGGAGCACAGCCTGTAGATGGCGTACCGCGGAATACGGGCTATAGTTGATGTTCGCGTATACCATGGTCTACGGGGTCAAATCTTTTACATGAACTACACCCCTGAACACTTCAGTACACGTAATACGGGCCGTGCTCCACGGTCCGTCTACTATTGCCCGGGCTGATAGTTTGCAGCCTGTAGTGTACACCCCGTAGTTCGTGGACTGATGTATTGGAACTATTTGTACACGATCTATAGCCTGCAAACTACGTAACTTCATCTATTAGCTCGTACAATACGGGTAACGAACTACGGTGGCCCATGCCGCCATGCCATGGTGATTTTAGATTTTTGTGATTTCTCGTGGAATACCTGGAAGATTAAGTTATATTTTGCGTGATTTGTTTTCAAGTTTTGTGGAAAAACTGTATGTATGTCATGAATTGATGAAAGGCGTAGTGTTGCTAAAAGCAGTATGCAACCAGTGCTGATACACACAAATAGTAAACCTCATACGTATTTTGCGTAAACTCTTTATGTTTCTTGGCAAAACTGTTTGATTGTCATGAATCAACGCAGGTGTTGTGTTAGTAACTGCAGTGCAACTAGTGATACACACAGACTATACGTTTTTCCAAGCAATGACTATTTACGAAGTTTGTGGATGGACTTTCTAGTTCCGATGAACCCCCAATTAATTGGGCTTCCAAAAGAAAGACTTTTGCGTAAACGCGTGTGTGAGCGCCACTTCGATGAAGAACAATTCGACCAGAATAAAAAGAGAAAGCGCTTCTCTTATCCATGCCTGTTTTCCGAACAAGAAATACATCATGGTGTACCTTTATCTTCAAGAGGTAAGTGACACACACTTTCATTTGTATTTTATAGCACTAGTAGTTCCAAAACCATCCGGATGGTCATCCGTCCATCACAGGGCATATATGATACCTTGGCTGCCTCATATTTTTTATTGAGCGAAGTTCTGAATGTTTTATGTTATGTTGCTCGGTTGGGGTGCACTTAAAGGGATGCTATACTAAAATATCTGTGCAAAAAAATAAAAGTATTCCACGTTGGGGTGCACTTATATGGGCTACTTCATAACAAGGGTCAAGGTCACTCAAATGGGTGATGGAGCGACCTATGCTCGGAGTTTTCTTACATATATGATTAAATCGGAAATGAGTAGTAGGAATAGCATCATGGCAGCTGTGAGATTGTAACCTATAAAACCCCTCCCATTTGGATAGCCAAGATCTATCCTGAGGCAATGCACAAGAAATGGACACAATTTGTACTGGTTTGGAAATGTGCTGGCAAGCGAGGTTGGGCCTGCTGGCAACTAAGCCTGGCCTATCCGGAAAGCTCCTGAGACTTGGCAGATCTCAGCTCTGCAAGGTAATAGCTGCTTTTACTGGACATGTCATTTCAAAAAACACCTATTCCACTGTCAGCTGACTATCTGTGTCACTCTAGGAAGTCATCGGCATCTTGCTACTGGACTTATTGGATGAGCTAGGCTGGCAATGATGCTGCTGACTTAAAATTATTAACCGACTTAAGCTTAACTTAAGTAGAACAGACTATTGTGTCAATTAAGTTCTTGAACTGTGAGACATAGCATAGGCAGGCCTTCACTCGGTGGACTGATATGCTCATGTAAGCTGCTGGATGCGGGTAGCGCAGGATTGGTCATTGTAGAGATACTTCTGGGGAAAGCCTTTGTCTAGCAGTGGACCTCGTTTGGGTGATATTATATTGATGATGATGATCAATATTGTTTATTTATTTGGTTTCTCAGTAATAACCATTTGTGCAAAATTGTTACTACGTTACTGCATCTTTAGGTTGAGAGAGAACAAGTACTATATCAATGTATTTAGGTGACTTCTGTCTACACATATATAGAAATGATTCCTTTGCAGCACACATACTGCACCTATGTTGTTATAACTTAAAAAGTAGAATTCAATTTTCCATATTTTAGTACACCTAGACATACTAATAATTATATACTTTGCCTAGGCCAAGGTTGGTGAACCAATGGTATGCATGCTATCATATAATCTATCAAACAAGGCCAAACATGAAGATGCTACCTACTGTAATTGCTAGAGGAGTTTCCTCGACCACCTCAAGTCCTGCAACAGATTCCAGGTTTAGTAAGAATTTTTTTCCACCATTAGAATAGCCTGCCGATAAAAAAAAAAGACGTGTGGCACTCGGGGACTGCCGCGGTAAAGCTATTGCATAGCATTTTGTATCAACTTATGCAATTATAATTATTTATTTATTTTATTCATGCAGTATTTCTTTTTCTTTGATATTAATTCAAGTTACACTTTTTGAGCGTGGTGACCGATAAGAAAACAAGTTTTTCTTTTATTAAAGAAATAACAATATTTAGAAGTGATTATCGAATTTCGCGCGATGTACATTTATATAGATATAATATCATATATACTTTCTCTGCGCGGCATTCATGTGCATTATCTATACACCAAAAACAAAGGTACTGAATAGTACACGTGCTTGGTTTGATGGTTTCTGTTATATACATAATGAAGAATGAATTTATATATATATATATATATATATATATATTGAGAATTTAAACTATACGCGTGTGTGTGTTTGTGTGTATAAAAGAGGGCTACTTTTAATATCGCTCATTTTAATATCAAAAAATTAGGTCACCTTTATAGCAGTATTATATTTTCAATTCAAAATTAATACTGCATTTGTGATAATAATAAAATGTATGTATATAGAGTACTCACTCATTTTCTTTCACTATTTTTTCGTGACTTTCTTCATTAATAATAAATGCACTTTGTTCATTCATATTTATTATTTATTTTCGCTTAACCGCGCTTTTATTACTTTTTTTTTTTTTTTTTTAACTTCGCCCTTTTAGGGCAGGCTAAGGCTCATTGGCCATACCGCCTAGTCTTCAGTATATGTTATTCAGCAGTAGAATTCACGTCTTCAGTAATTTTTAGTATATTTTTCAGATTATGTAGTAATTTTCTCCTTTTCAGTCTTCAAGGTCACTGTTCTTCACGTTCACATGATATCATTGTCTATATACTAACCTAACCTACATACTCTAGCAAAATGATAGCACTTTTGCTAAAGCTTGCTCGGACTTCTTGTGGGAACTCGAAACACAGTATACACACTTTTATTTCATTATCCTACACAAGAAACACATAAATGATACTTCGCTGATAAATACACTATCAATATTACTCATCGAAAACCACTAAATGTAATTTTTCGGATAATAAAAGAAAAATGACAAACTAAACGCTACAAATTCCCGCCAAAAAGTCCTGCACTTTGTTCATTCATATTTATTATTTATTTTCGCTTAACCGCGCTTTTTTACATCTTTGTTTTTTTTAAGCAATGGTAGTTGGAACTATACAGCCAAATATGGAATAAAATCTTTTTGTACTTTTTTTTTAAGCAATGGTAGTTGGAACTATACAGCCAAATATGGAATAAAATCTTTTTGTACCTATCTCTATAAATACAAACAGCTGTGTCTTAAATAAAATCTTTTTGCATTTGATAAATAAAAAATAATCAAATCTT
Source organism: Coleophora flavipennella (assembly GCA_947284805.1). Classification (NCBI taxonomy): domain Eukaryota; kingdom Metazoa; phylum Arthropoda; class Insecta; order Lepidoptera; family Coleophoridae; genus Coleophora; species Coleophora flavipennella. The sequence continues at coordinate 1,075,359 of CAMYPC010000001.1, read as the reverse complement.
TTTTGTCATATGGAGGTATATACAGTTTATGAAAAGAGTTTTATTATTCTCCGAAAATGATCAAATCTTCTTATATGTTTGTTTTGACAACCGATATTGTTGCCATGGCAACGGAGCGTCAGGTTTTTCTTCGTTACGGAATTTCTGGATTCGGTCCCCGCGCTCAAAGCCTGCGATAAAATCTATGCAATAGCTTAAAAACGATGTTGACTGTAAAGTCACTTTACTTATGTACATACATCATCATCATCATATCAGCCGGAAATCGTCCACTGCTGGACAAAGGCCTCCCCCAAGGAGTTCCACAACGACTGGAATACTGTATGTACATACATACATACTTACTTATGCCGAACACTTATGTGCTTTAGTTAGACCACAGGACTGAAGTAAAACTTCTTTAGCTCCATATTTAAGGAGATGTAAAATACCGCCCATAGTTGGGTGAGTTAACGGCATTCCTCACAGAGATTCAACAGAATTGGAACACCTCTTGTAAAATCCTGGAAGCCTAGTACTTTTAATCCATTGACTTGATACATATTTTCCTCACAGAGAGTCAACTGCATTGGAACGCCTCTTGTAAGATCCTGGAAGCCTAGTACATTTAATCCTTTTAACTTAACTTAATGTAACTGAACAACTTAACTTTGGCCCCAGGCCCCTGGCTGTCACGCGACAATGACGTCACGTAACGAGATAATAATGTTGCACTATTTCGTCAATGCAGCCCGTGTCATCAATTTATAAGATGTTATCACGTCAAAAAGATATACTTTGTGTGAACTCAAACTCGCACCTACTTATTAGCTCTGTTAAGTTCAGTGCAGTTTGATAGAAAAATCGACTTAGTATTTATATGTGTTTTTAATGGTTTTAAATGTTAAAAAGGAATAAAATTACACATCAACCCTGGGTTGCATTGTGAACTAAAATCATACTCCTCTGAAACGACTCAACTGAGTTCCATGGAATTTTTGATGTGTGTGGTAGCTATGGGTAATAATAGATCGTAAAGTATATTTCATTATAGCAAATTCACTTTTGCCGGGTCAGCTAGTATAATAATAAAAAGTTTAAATTTGAGGAAATGGCTGGGCAACCAAACACTCAAAATCATTTTTAGGACTTACAGAAAAAACTTAAAGTCAACTAAACTAGAAATGTAGATTTTGGTGCTATATGAGCTAGGGACTTGGAAACTTTTCAATTATAGCATGAATACATACCTACTCATTTTATTTTTCAGAGTGGAGTGTTCTAAAGGAACATAATTATTATAAAACTGAGAGTGACGATGATGATGATGATTATTCAGAATCTGCAGTATACATTGGGAGAGCTGGTATGTTAGTCTCATAATTGTTGTTTATAGTTATAGTTTATTTTTAGAATTTTGTACAAAAAAGGAACTCTTATAGCATGACTTTGTTGCCTGTCTGTTTGATAGTCAAGATCCTTTTTCTCAGGAACACTTATGTAGGTATGTTGAATTTAATGTCTACTTACATCTGCAGTCCCTTAAAGTTCCGACTATTTATCTGTATGTGTATACAGGGTGTAAAACAATTGGTGTAGGACCCGTTAACTGGGGGTTCTACTCATCATACTAAACAACTTTCCTCAGAAACCCAGTCAATACTAAAAAAAAATTATGACAGTAAAAAAATGCAGAAAATTGGTCGATCAGCTGATTGGTTTGTATGAAGTTTTTTTTTGCGATTTTAGCAAAGTCATAGCACAAAAGCTATTCAGTATTTCTACACCAATTTGATACACCTGTTTATAAGGAAACCATGACTGATTGATCTATCAATGCATAGCTCAAACCACTGGACGGATTGAGTTTAAATTTGGTATAAAGATAGCAATTTTAATGTATTAGGCATCTGTTAAGAAAGAATTCTGGGAAATTCCCACGGGAACAACCAAAAACGGAGTCCGCACTGGTGAAGCTGTGGGCAGCTGTTGTCACATATTTTGATACTCGCAAATAAATCAAAACTTATAGGGTACTTTCCGTTGACCTAGAACCATGAAACTTGATAAGAAACAAGGTCTTACAACGTTAAGGAAAAATCTGAAAACTGTAAATTTGTATTATGTACGATCAGTCATCAGTGATTTTGATATTTTGATTTACTTGCGAGTAGAAACATAAAAATCGTTGATGTTTATTTTTTCTACCCAAATGAGTTTTGGTATGCAAGTATTGGTGCTTGGACTCGCACTTAATAATTTTATTATTGTTTTTTATCAATTTCATCTTAATTACAGGTGATACTACTTTTAATGAACATCCGGTGTGCTTGCGTGCTGAATCTACGACACAACATACTATAGCAACTACATCGACTCAAGCTAACAAAGGTATGTTATGACCGATTGCTTCCAAAATCGATATCAGAAATCCTTGAAGTCCATAATCACGAATCCGTTGTCAGAATTGATAAAAGTGGCCGCCATTTTGAACGTTTAAGTTACTGGACCGATTGCTTCCAAAATCGATATCTAGAGGTCCCTGAAATCCATAATCACGAATCCGTTGTCAGAATTGAAAAAAGTGGCCGCCATTTTGAACTTTTTAGGTTCTTATATCGTACAAAGATCATTTTTTCCTTCTTGGTAACTGGTTACGAAACTGCGGTTGCGTACACGGCCGCAGGGTACTGGACTGATTGCTTTCAAATTCGATGTCTAAAGGTCCCTGATGCATCTGATAGCAAAATTAGAATCGATTTTATCAGTATATTTGTTTACACGCACCAACTAACTTAGTTTATATAGTTAAGTTTTATTATAATTGTAATTATCTGGATTAATAAATTCTAGCATTATTTCATTTTATTTAGAGAAACTTTTTGCAGCCCAAAATTTGGATCAAGCTAAAAGTTTTTATCATAATAACACGTTTCTAAAATGGACTAAAAGTAATAAAATAATTTGTACTATGATTAGTAGAATTTAAAACTAAAAACGTAAACAAATATACTCATAAAAATTAGAATCGTGATTAGATGCATCAGGGGGGATTAGATTGCTTCCAAAATCGATATCTGAGGGTCCCTGAGGTCCCTTATCACGAATCCGTTGCCCGAATTGAAAAAAGTGGCCGCCATTTTGAACTATTTAGTTACTGGACCGATTGCTTCCAAAATCGATATCAGGGGGGTCCCTGAGGTCCCTTATCACAAATCCGTTGCCCGAATTGAAAAAAGTGGCCGCCATTTTGAACATTTTAGTTACTGGACCGATTGCTTCCAAAATCGATATCTGGGGGTCCCTGAGGTCCCTTATCACTAATCCTTTGTCGGAAGTGAAAAAATTGGCCGCCATTTTGAACTTTTTTAGTTACTGGACCGATTGCTTCCAAAATCGATATCTGGGGGTCACTGAGGTCCCTTATCACTAATCCTTTGTCGGAAGTGAAAAAATTGGCCGCCATTTTGAACTTTTTAGTTACTGAACCGATTGCTTCCAAAATCGATATCTGAGGGTCCCTGAGGTCCCTTATCACGAATCCGTTGCCCAAATTGAAAAAAGTGGCCGCCATTTTGAACTTTTTAGTTACTGGACCGATTGCTTCCAAAATCGATATCTGGGGGTCCCTGAGGTCCCTTATCACTAATCCTTTGTCGGAAGTGAAAAAATTGGCCGCCATTTTGAACTTTTTAGTTACTGGACCGATTGCTTCCAAAATCGATATCTGAGGGTCCCTGAGGTCCCTTATCACGAATCCGTTGCCCGAATTGAAAAAAGTGGCCGCCATTTTGAACTTTTTAGCTACTGGACCGATTGCTTCCAAAATCGATATCTGGGGATCCCTGAGGTCCCTTATCACGAATCCGTTGCCCAAATTGAAAAAACTGGCCGCCATTTTGAACTTTTTAGTTACTGGACCGATTGCTTCCGAAATCGATATCTGGGGATCCCTGAGGTCCCTTATCACGAATCCGTTGCCCGAATTGAAAAAAGTGGCCGCCATTTTGAACTTTTTAGTTACTGAACCGATTGCTTCCAAAATCGATATCTGGGGATCCCTGAGGTCCCTTATCACGAATCCGTTGCCCAAATTGAAAAAAGTGGCCGCCATTTTGAACTTTTTAGTTACTGGACCGATTGCTTCCAAAATCGATATCTGAGGGTCCCTGAGGTCCCTTATCACGAATCCGTTGCCCGAATTGAAAAAAGTGGCCGATATTTTGAACTTTTTAGTTACTGGACCGATTGCTTCCAAAATCGATATATGGCACTAATCCGTTGTCGGAAGTGAAAAAAGTAGCCGCCATTTTGAGCTTTTTAGTTACTGGACCGATTGCTTCCAAAATCGATATCTGGGGGTCCCTGAGGTCCCTTATCACGAATCCGTTGTCAGTATTGTAAAAAGTGGCCGCCATTTTAAACTATTTTGTTACTGGTCCGATTGCTTCCAAAATCTGATACATATGCACACTCAATTGCAAGATCTGCCCCGAGCACAAAGTGAGGGCTAGTTCATACAAAGTCACTATGGTGATAGACGAGATTAAAGGTGAAATCGTCAGATGCCAGTGCTTGGACTGTGCAGCTTCAGCTGGTGGTTGTAACCATGTAGTGGAATTTTTAATGTGGACCCATCGTCGCAGTGAAGAACCTTCCTGCACCGAGGTTGAATAGTACTGGAAAAAACCCATCCTGTCGAGAATAGAGACTACTATGAAATACGTCACAGTGGATCAAATTTGCAAAAAAAACAGCTCCACATTATAACACCAGCACAGACCTTTTCCACGAGTTTCTTTAAGAAGCAAAAAAGAAGAAAATTATGAATTGTGAACTGTTGAAGTATCAGAACAACTTTAAACACAGTGATGTTCGACAGTTTTCACTGCATCATTTCCTTATTCAAGCGAGTGATGATAAAAAGAATGATGTCAACCAACAAATTACTAGAAACATTACAAGAGAAACTTGACAAAAATGCTCATGATTTAATTGAAGAGTCAACTCGAAACCAATGTAAGAGCCTTTTATGGTATGCTCGTATGACCGCATCCAAAGCATACGAGGTTAGTCGCTGCCAAACACCAGATGGATCATTAGTAGCTGCGATCATGGGAGCTAAAACACCTGACCTATCAGCTATGAAAAGAAGCCGGAAATTTGAATCAACAGTTATAAAAACTTGGCAGAGTAAACTTAAAACCAAAGTCAAGCCCTGTTTTGTGCCTGTTTAGACAATTGTACTTAGTAGTAAACTCCAGTCGTGCGTCGGAGCTGACACACACACTTTTTTGCTATATTTCTTTCAAATCGTAACGGAACAATGGATTTTTGTGATTTTTAACACGCTTTTATTAGCTTCACCTGTATGTTTGTTTGTTTGTATGTAACCGACTCCTTTGGACTCGATTTTGACCCACTTTAAACGGACAGATTTAATTCAAACTTTGTAGACTTATCAATAATCAGCGACAATATAATAATTTCATAAGTTTGAACTAAAAAGTTAAAAATAAATAGAGTTTAAAAAAACTAAAAAACACGCTTTTATTGTGAAAAAAAAGCGTCGGGCGCTTTGCTCCATATTTTTCATACATCGAGCGCCCGACGACGCTTTTTTTTCACAATAATACTAATATTTTTTATTCATTATTGTTTTAAGGTTATTTTAAAAATTATTTTTAACTTTTTAGTTCGAAGTGCTTTAAAAGCGTGTTTTTTAGTTTTTTTAAACTCTATTTTTTGCACTTATGGTTGAGGAGTGTCATAAATTGCTAACCATAATAGCCCGATCTGGGGTAGGAATCTGGAGGAAACTTATTTCCACGCTCGCGAGCCGCTTGCGGCTCGCGCACTACTCACCCTCAAAGGCAGTCATAAAACGATGTCAACGCGGGCGAAGCCGCGGGAAAAAGCTAGTATATATATAAAAAGAATAAGTTAAGTAATGCATACCTACATAATATATCCTTAACCATACTGCAATGCATACACAGGCTTAGTGAGATACTAGTAGTTCAGTAAATAAAAAGCCATTTTTTTTTATTCTGACAACGGAATCTTGATCAGAGACCTAAGGTACCTTCAAATATCGATTTTACACTATTGAAGTCATTTTTCTACGTGATGGCAATTTCTTTTATTTTAATGTCAAGTATTGTGACAACCCTTGCTACTGTGATCAGTGACTAGTGATGTTTGCGATGACGCGATTATCAAAGGTGTTGGACGACTGTATGGATTCTTAGACTGTGATAATGCTAAGAATAGTTAGATTATAAAGTGTGCCTGTTTTTTAACCCAGTGTTTTCTATAATTTCAGAGGAATTTAGGGGACCCACTTGCATGGAAGTGGAAATTGAACAACAAAATAAATTGATCTCAGAAGGAGTGATTCTAGGTAAATATTTATCCCAACAAAACCATTACCTAATTCTCCAATAGCTTAAGTGTTCCCCTTATTCTAAGTTTCTCCTCAGATCAATAGTGGCCGCCATTTTGAACTTTTTAGTTACTGGACTGATTGCTTCCAAAATCGATATATGAAAGTCTCTTAAGTCCCTAATCACGAAACAAATGAGCATAAAGCAGTTCAAAATAATTTTAAAAAAATGCATTTCATTTGTCGCTCGCGTTGATGTATTTTGTTTGTAATGAATAGGTATCATTATTATACCTACTCGTGTGGAGAGATGTTGACGCACGAAGCTTTCGGGGAACGATTCTGACCCGCACTTGGCCGGCTTATTAGCTTGCTTGTCGGTTTTAGAAACAAATTTCGTTATCGATTTTTAACTAATTTTTAGATAAGCTAGACTTGAAGCTGCATACTCAGCTCAAAACTACATGACAAAGCGAGATGACATAGCAAAAAGTAAAAAAAGCAGGGAATAATTCTTTAAGTAAAAATTATCTTAACTAATGTAACTCGTTATTAAAAGAGACTTAAAAGTAATAAAATAATTCGTAAGATTAAACAATAATTATTCGTAAGATTTAATGTGAAAAATGAGGGGCGAATGTCGAATGGATAACGAATGGAGAGCTAAATCTAGCACGCGTCCTTCGTTTGTAGTTTTAAATTCTACGAATCATAATTCATAGAATGAATTATTTTATTACTTTTGGTCCATTTTGAAAACATGTTATTTAAAAAAATATATCTTAAAGGAATTCAAATCTTAGACGACAAAAAAAAACTAAAATAAAAGCTTTGTAAATTTAAATAAATAATGCTTAAGAGAATTTATTAATCCAGATAATAATAACATTTTTAATAAAACAATTATATACTAAGGTAATTGGAGCGCGTAAAAACTGGAATCGTGATCAGATGCCTCAGGAACCCTCAGATATCGATTTTGGAAGCAATCGGTCCAGTAACTAAAAAGTTCAAAATGCGGCCACTTTTTTCAATTCCAACAACGGATTATAGAATATATGTCATATTCGTAAAATAACACCCCAAAAATACCTATAAAATTATCCAATCAGGATCTTTAAGGCGGGAGTGAATAGGCATTATTTTAGTTTGCATGTACCATCCTTACTGCATCGTCACTTACCAGCAGGTGAGATGTCGTCAAAGGCACTCAATTTTTTTAAATTAAGAAAGTATCGATATAGCTACAATATAATATTTTATATATTAATATTAATAGTGAAATATTAAATTTGTTACAATTAATGCATGTCCGTCATTTTTTATAATTATGAACCAAAAAAATCAAAAGATAAAAATGAGCCGTGCATGAATGATTGATAATAAGAATGCGATGTGACGACCCTTCATGAATGGGCCCACCGCACCGAACAAACGGTGTCAATTGTCTAGTGGGCCGTACCCGCACCTGAACCCCCGCACGATTGTGTCTAGACGTCTTCGTTGGACGACTGTATGGATTCTTAGACTGTGTCTATAGATTAATGAGTGCGTCAGCGAGTGTCAAATTAACTAAACTTTATATACCATCAGATACCTGCGAACTATCTAAGATATAAACTTGAAATTCTAGGGTCTTTATGAGTACACTTAGCCTACGATAGCGATATTTTTATTGTTTTAATTGTTTTTAGTACCAAGATAACAGGGGTTCAAAAATCGTTAGAAATAAATAGTTCTAGAAAAAGTATAACGGCAGCAGTCAAGTGCTTGCTTTACGCTCGAGTTAGCTGTACCCCCAGATTGTGTTTTAACTAAAAATAAGATTTTATAAGTTTTCTTCATTTATTTTAGAGGGCCAATTTGATCCAACTTCAGTATTTATGGAAATTGAAATCCAACATTGTCCAACCTATGGTGGATTAATTGCAGGTGAGTTGATCTTTACAATGACAAGTGCATGCATATTGCTTTCTCATTTACAACAAAGGGCAAGTCACCTTCCTTGTCTGCGCATTTCCATTCCAGAAGTTTCATCTCATTAGAACTGTCCCTTTTTGTAGGGTTCCGTACACCCAATGGGTGACCATCGGGACCTTATTACTAAGCCTCTGCTGTCTGTCGGTCTGTCAGCGGACTATATTTCATGAACCGTAATAATAGGTTGACAAAATTTCAAATAATGTGTATTTCTGTTGCCCCTATAAAAGCAAATACAAAAAATTAGAAGAAGTTAAAAATAAGGGGGTCTCCATACAAAAAAAACTTATTTTTTTATAGGTCTTTAGAAGTATTTTTAACTTAGCTCTATCGTAAGAACGGTAGGTAATACATACGTAAGCGTGAAACCTGGCGTGAACATAGTTCTAATACTTAAATAAAACAACAAATAATAAAAATCGGCCAAGTGTTAGTCGTACTCGCGCTAAAGAGTCCGAACTGAATGACAAAAAATGCATGTTTTAGCTACAGCTCGCGTTGATGTCTTTTGTTATTAATGTGAATGGGTATCAATCATTGTCATTATACTATGTAGTTGTGTGGAGAGGTTTGATGGTACGGAACTCTCGGAGTAATAGTCCGACTCGCTCTTGGCCGGTTTTATTACAAGTTTTATATTAGCTTGTCGTGTTAGTTAGTCAGGTAGTCTGTCTGTTAGTTTGGGACAATTTCTGGAAGCTAAATTAACCACTTCCCGGTATCTATTGAGATGAAATTTTGCATACCTACACGTTAAGTTTGGAGAACAATGCATGGTTAGCTAAGTGGCGATAGATCCATAATGCAGATAAATTTAAAGTTTTCAGGTTTTTCTAAAATTACTTATCCACTACATTTTGCTTCAATTGTTATAAGTACTAAAACTGTCAATCTAGTAGGCTATGATTTTCATGGACATTCACGGTCTAAGTAGGTACTAGGCTGACTGGTTTGTGTAACTGTTTGGTATAGTTCCAGATGGTCGTGAGGATACAGGAGGTGCAGATCGTAAATGTGACATAACGAACGACAACGTCATGAAAACTTCGAGCTCAACTAAAACTTCTGCTGGTTAGTTAGAGGCTTGAGCACATACTGCTTCTGATTATTTTAAACCGACTTCAAAATAGGGGTTATTATAATTGGAATTGCACAATATTCGTTGAAGTCAATCTATGCGGGCACTTAAGGAGGTGTGTCGAATTTCGTAAGTGTATGTATGTTTGTCCACGCATTTCTCGAAAACTAGAAATCGGATTGCAATGATTCTTTTTTTGTTGGATTAAATATTTTTCAACTTAGGGAATAGTGCAAGTTTAATAAAAATGGGTTTAGTAGTTTTAAAGATATTATTGACTGATAAGGGTGTGCCAATCATTGGAAAAACACGTCGTGAGTTTAACGCCAGAATTTTGCAATTGAAGTCGGTTCTTGACGTTTTTAGCGTTATCATTTATTTATAATGTATTTGTTACAATTTACATTTGTTAAATTTCAGTTGATGCTGGTTTCGATAAACAAGAAATTGGCTTGTCCGCTGAAACTGCTGGAAAAACTACTTCATCACCGAAACTTAAGAAAGGTTAGTGGAAACATAGTTTAAACTCGGACCAAGGCAAACCGAACTTGCCATTTTCTATGACATGACATGGTATATGTTTTATTAATGTAGTACGGGAAACCGCACGTATTATCATATTACCACAGGGTGACACTAGCAGTATTTTATTTCACTACTTAAACATATATTTTCACATGTATAAATGTAAACGCTACCAAAACTCAAGACAAAAACTAAGAAGGTATTAAAAAGAATTTTGAAAATCGGTTCACAATCTGCGAAGATATCGCGTAACACCTAAAGAAAAAAAAACATACAGTCGAATTGAGAACCTCCGCCTTTTATGAAGTCGGTTTAAAATGAAGGTTATCACGGCTTAGTAAGCTTTCTTAGTTTAAGAATAATAGTCAACCAACTTATAATGTGCAATTGGATTTGTAAAAAGTTCATAGATTTTCCATAAAAAATGTTCTATTACCAACTGCTTAAATAATTTTGTGTTTTAAAACATATACCATATACCAATAAAAAAAAGCAAAAAGTAAACAAAAGTACTATGGATTTGACACTTGAAACTGTCAAACCTACTGAGATCGTTTACATTGTGCTTTTTTTTAGTGGTTTAAAGTATAAATTTATTTTTTGAAAAGAAGGGTTCCGTATAACCCTATTTTGCGCGAGTTTGACTTGCACTTGGCCGGTTTTTTAATCTTTTACTTGTTTAAATTACAGTTTCACAGAAGAGAAAATTGTGGTCGAAACAAAGAAAATTTGTACACGAAGTACAAGCACTTGCCACAGAAAGTGTAGGCGGATCTGGGAGTGAAAGGTTACTTCAGGCTCAAACATTGTCCAACAATAATTTTTTTTTTGAAAAGTTCAATATGTTGAATAAACAGGCAAAAACATTTCTTTTCATGCAATTGAAGAATGTAAGAAAAAATAAGCACGCTAGGCGATTCACGTTGGAAGAAAAAATACTGGCGTTATCCATATTGAAACATGGTCCCAAAAACTTTAAATTGCTACAACATATGTTCGAGTTGCCCAGTAGAAGGACCCTTAATAGACTGGCAGAAAAAATTACCTTCGAACCCGGGATTAATAAGAAAACTTTTGAACATATTTCAAAAATAGCTCAGACCTGGCCAAAACAAAAGAAGCTATGCAGTATCGTGTACGACGAAATGGCTTTGACGCCACATTTGACATATAATGAAAACAAAGACGTTATCGATGGCTTTGTGGCACTAGATGAAAGAAAACTTAAACTTTGCGATCATGCATTGGTTTTCATGCTGAGAGGCATTTGTTCATCGTGGCGACAGTGTGTTGCTTATTACTTTTGTGAAGGTACTGTGTCAGCCGTAGAGTTGAAAAATATATTAAAAAAAGTTGTGGAGCACGTGGTACAGGCGGGTTTAATTCCCTTGGCCACAGTATGTGATCAAGGATCAACATTTCGCACAGCTATACGAAATCTGCGAGAAGAAACAGTGAGACTACGAACTGCTCATGGTATAAATGACGGTAGGTGTATTTAAAATTATAGTGATGCTAGCTTTCTTCTTCGTTCTTATCCAATGGTACTATTAACCGTGCTATCCAAGGGATAGAAGCGATTGCCTGGTGTTAAACTTAGTATCACTCGCAGTCATGTGTAGGGCATTTAGATACACACGTACGGGCGTGTGCAACGCGATCTTCATACACATCTTTAATCAAATGTGCAGGTTTCCTCACGATGTTTTCTTTAACCTTTATCAATCGGTAAATATATGTATGAGTATGTTTCGAAAAACTCATTGGTACATTCGCCATCCGGAATTGAACCCGGGATCTCTAGTTAGGAGGACCGAGTCGTTACCGGGACGCTTTGCTTTTAATACTAGCGACTCGTTCGCATTGCACGTGTGCAAAAATGTCGATGTTTAATGGCAATTTCAATGTCCATGTCAATGTCAAATGTATATCACTTTCAAAACAAATGTCAATATCAAATTTTTAATACCTTGGACACAGTCTAAGAATCCGTACATTCGCCCAACGCCTTTGATAACCGCGTCAACGCCGGCGTCATCACTAGTCACTGATCACAGTAGCAAGGGTTGTCACAATTTTTTACAATAAAATGAAAGAAAATGCCATCACGTACAAAAATGACTTCAATAGTGTAAAATCTATATTTGTAGGACCCTAATGTCTCTGATCAAGAATCCGTTGTCAGAATCAAAAAACCGGCCAAGTGCGAGTCAGACCCGCGCATAAAGGGTTCCGTACCATCATACTAGATGGCGCTAGTTTCTTCACGTTTAAAAAAAAACGTCTTAGTATGGAGACCTCTCTTATTTTTTTTCACTTTTTATAAATTTTAGTATTTGTTGTTATAGCGGCAACAGAAATACATCATCTGGAAAATTTCAACTGTCTAGCTATCACGGTTCATGAAATACAGCCTGGTGACAGACGGACACGAAGTCTTAGCAATAGGGTCCCGTTTTTACCTTTTGGGAACGGAACCCTAAAAATGCCGGCAAATTTGAACTTTTTAGTTACTGAACCAATTGCTTCCAAAATCGATATCTGATGTCCCCTGAGGTCCCTAATCACGAGAATATTGTCAGAATTGCAAAAAATGGCCGCCATTTTGATTTTTTCTGTTACTGCACCGATTGCTTTCAAAATCGATATCTGAGGGTCCCTAAGGTCCCATATCACGAAACCGTTGTCAGAATTGAAAAAAGTGGCCGCCATTATGAACTATTTAGTTACGGACCGATTGCTTCTTGTGATATCTGAGGGTCCTTGAGGTCCATCATCACGAATCCGTTGACAGAATTTAAAAAAGTGGCCGCCATTTTGAACTTTATAGTTACTGGACCGATTGCTTCCAAAATCGATATCTGAGGGTCTTCCCAGTCCATAATCACGAATCCGTTGACAGAATTGAAAAAAGTGGCCGCCATTTAGAACTTTTTAGTTACTGCACCGATTGCTTCCAAAATCGATATCTGGGGGTCCCTGATATCTCTAATCACGAATCCGTTGTCAGAAAAAGATGAAAATGAGCCGTGCATGAATGATTGATAATAAAATGCGACGTGACGACAAAAAATCGGTGACAATGGTCTCGTGGGCCCAACCCGCCCCTCAACCCCCGCACGATTGCCATGTCTAGACGTCTCCGTTGGTTGACTGTATGGATTTTTAGACTGTGCCTTGGGTTACATTATTGTAATTTTCGTGGAAATCTTTAATTTTTACTTTCCAGCGATGAAGGAGTCTGTGAAGAGGGTATGATGGCGAAAAACTTATTGCAGTACCTATTATTATGACAAAATTATGTGACATATATTTTTCTTTGCAGATGGCACAATTCATATAGCTGGACAAAATTTAAGTGTATTTTTTGATCCACCCCATTTGTTGAAGAGTTTAAGAAATAACTTTTTAACTAAAGATATAAAATGGGAGGGGAAAATTGCCACGTGGAAAGATATTATACACATCTATGACATAGATAATAAATTGGGCCATACGAGAAACATGCAAAAAATAACGGAACACCACATAGACCCAAAAAAGATTAAAAAGATGAAAGTCAGTGTAGCTGCTCAAGTACTCAGCGCAAGAACAGCTAGTATGCTCAGATATACTCATGAATGTGGTCAGTACCTTGTTAATCATTCATCATCCTCCTTATATTTTTATAACCTTCAAGGTATTATTTTTTATAATTTTTTTATAGGGTTCCTTGTTGACTACGGAACCCTAATAGTTATGTCATGTAAGTCCGTCCGTCAGTCTGTGTTTGTCTCTGTCTGTCTGTCTGTCTGCGGCTTAGCTCAGAGACTGTTATTACTAGAAAGCTGTAATTTGGCATGGGTATGTATATTAATTACGCCGACTAAATGGTTAAATAAAATAAAAATAAAAAATAAAGTATTTGGCCTACACGTAAAATGGGGATGATTTTTTCGTCTGTCCAAAAATATTGTGGATGTCTAAAATCATTGTTTTTATTTAGGGATCCGTTTTCGAAATATTAAGCTTTAAAATGCTAATTTTCAAGTGTGTTCCCTTCCTCCCCCCCTCCCCTTGCCAGCTAAACCGCTATTTGAGGAAATCTAAAAAATATTATAGTAGGACATAGAATCAATTAGCAGTTAACAAGAAAAAGTATCACGTTCACGGCCAGCCAAGTAGGCTTTCTTAGCGTAGGACTAATAGATTTGTAAAAAAATCATAGATTTCTTATACCAACTGCGTAAATAACTTTGTTTTTTAAAATTTTCATTCATTTATTGAAAAGACTACGGAAACGACACGCACTTGCCCACTTTTTTATAAGATTAATTATTTTTTCAATAAATTTCCAGCAAAGCTGTATCGTCCTGGAGAATCTCTTGAAGAATCTACACTGAGCACCACTGCGGAGTTTGTGGAGTTTGCAGATAAGCTATTTGATAGTGTGAATGGCAGTCCGGGCAGTGCTCAAAAAGGCAAAATGAGACATGCCGTAAAACCTGTCTCGACACATGTGGCATTTTGGCAAGAAGCCATAAAAACATTTAAAACCATGAAATTTATTGACAATTGTAGCAAATTTGCAACCCAAGCAGGGCAATCACGGGAAGTAAGAGTACCATCTTTAGAAGGGTGGATAACGACATTAACTAGTTTTATCCACCTTTCTAAGGTTTTATTCAAGGAATACAATGTAGAGTTTTTCTATCCGCGGTATATAAACCAGGATCCACTGGAAAACTTTTTTGGCAGAATAAGAGCATATAATTATCGCAATGTTAATCCGGACGCGCATACTTTTAAAAATAGCGTTAAAAGCTTAGTTTTATCTAATATATTAAGTCCAATATCTAAGTTTTCTAATTGCGAGAAAGACGACGGAGAAACTTTGTTAGATTTAAATTTTCTTTTCGATGATGGAAATGAAAACACTAACCCAATCATTAACACAATTCCAAGTATATCAGTCCATCAAGCGTCACCCCAGGAGTTCTCCAGTGATTTACGGGGGCAGGTACTGTTGGAAAAAGTTAGAGTCCATAGTTCAGCCTATACTGCAGGATATATATGCCGAAAACTAACGAAACACGTCAATTGCAAATCTTGTGTTAAAACATTCATAGCATCCAACACCACTAATATCCACTCATATATTTTGTACAGAGAGTATAAATCTTTAAAACACAAAAACCTTAAGTACCCTAATGAAAAATTTTTAAAACTTTACAGAGAGGGATCACAGCGCATTCACGGTTATTTAAATAACTTCTGCCACCTTCCATATGTGGGAAGAAATATTAAACAAATTTTAGAAAAAGAAACAACCTTGTCCTGCTTGGGTTGCAAAGAACACAAACATTCAATTCAAAAGATGTTTTGTAAAATACTAATCCGCATCCAAGTGCATAACTGGTGTAAAATTATAAATAAAATTTTAAAAGGGGACATTGAAGAAAAATATGTCATGAAAATGGATTTTCCTCAAAAATTAGCACTTAAAAAATATAAAACGCACAGGTTAAGACTTAAAAAGCTTTCCAAATAAATTGTAGCCTGTGTTTTTTTCATAGTAAGATTTACCAGCTGAGACGTTTCGGTTTAATATTTTTTAAAGTCCTGTGTACTGCACAGTATGTTATGGTTCCGTTTTTTCGGGCACCCAATTTTATATCAAAAAATATAGTCATAATCATTTAAAATGCTAGAGTAGAACTTCCGATGGGAAATATGCTTAGATACTGAAAAAAAAACATAAAATAAATTTGATTAGTTTTTATCCAGAAAATATCGAAACAAAATCCAACACCTTAACTAAAAATAATTTAAATACTTGAAATAGATACTTCAAAAGTACCTTTTATGCTTCACGTTTAAAAGCTGTGAGGAGCCTTGTAACTTTCCTATATCTAGAGATATATATTTTTTTATTTATACGT
This sequence comes from Coleophora flavipennella, assembly GCA_947284805.1. NCBI lineage: Eukaryota > Metazoa > Arthropoda > Insecta > Lepidoptera > Coleophoridae > Coleophora > Coleophora flavipennella. The sequence goes on along the minus strand of CAMYPC010000001.1, from coordinate 1,059,491 downwards.
TTTCTTTTAGTTTTTCTGTCGTATAGTGTAGAGTAGTGTAGTTTAGTTAGGGTAGGGTAGGATAGTGTAGTGTAGGGTAGGGTAGTGTAGTGTAAGGTGGAACGAAGTACGCCGCGACAGCTAGTATGATATAGGTATATTTAAGCTATCAGGAAGCGAAGCGAATGGACTATCCATTACGCCACCACTGTGGTGTAATAGTTAGTCCATTCGCTTCGCACCGAGAAGTCGCCGGTGCGATTTCCGGCGGGGTGTAAGACTGGTTGGTGGTAGGGCATTTTCTAAGCCCGCCCGGCTAGCTACCACCGTCTTAGCTGAGTATTGCTGCCAAACATTAGTGTTAACAGCATTAAGTACTTACCTACTAGCTACTAGAAAATGTGAAACTCTTCCCGTGCTGGGGATGCTTACTTTTGAGTAAAATTTTTTTTACAGAATAAAGATGAATACAAAAAGAACAGTATTTCTTACAAAATTGAAATTTAAAATGGCAACATATCGGAACCATTTTAAATTTGTTAGGTCATCATAACCTGATATAACCGCCAGTTTCTGTTTGTACTAAACCATGTATAAATCGATTTGACCCGTAGCAATAACAAAAACTAGTGGCCCTGCGAGCTGTATACCTCGCGAATTTTTCTAAATGGCTGAAATATGTTTTCTTAGGTTTTCAACCCTCATGGCTCCACCATTTTGAAAAAAATCCAAAAACTGATTCACGAAAAAATTCTATATACCTAATTATTGAACCTGCTCACAAAATTTCACGAGAATCGGTTGAAAAATGCTACCTGTAGAGGAGAACAGCCGGACATCTGGACAGACATACAAATAATTTTTGCCCAAGCTAAAAAAAGCTTGCTCGGTCAAAAATAAACAAAAGTAACAACGCAAACGATATAAAAAAAAATATTTAGTACGGACTACTTGGCGCGAGTACGACTCATACGTGGCCGGTACTTATTTATTATTTGTTTTTTTTTCCTACTTTAGGATTATTAGTAGGTACTATGACCACACAAAGTTTCACTATTGTATGTATTATCATTTTTACGATAGAGAAAACAATCTATATATATTTGTCTTCGTAGGGAATAGAATAATAAGTATTAAAATATGATATTCATCAATAAAAAAAAATATCAGTCAAAAAATAATTGGTTTTAGGGTAGGGTAGTGTAGTGTAGTGTAGTTAGGGTAGTGTAGTGTGGTTAGGGTAGTTAGGGTAGGGTAGTGTAGAGTAGGATAGGGTAGGGTAGTGCAGTGTAGTGTAGTGTAAGGTGGAACGAAGTTCGCCGGGACAGCTAGTAACATATAAAAACACGTTTATTGTAATTAATTTTGAAGTAATTTTTTTAGTAAATCCCCCAACACTTATTACGTGAAAATTTCAGTCGGCTACCTACTTATTACGGTTTCAAAGATACAGCCTTTTAAATATCGGTCAAACAGACGGACGGATAGCGTAGCCTTAGTAATATGGTCCCGTTACTTGGTACGGAAACCTAAAAATTGATTTACATGGCCTTAAGATCGATAATCGGAATAAAGTACCTATCTATACCTATAAAAACCCAGATTATTTGTTTTTTTAATTAGTGTTTAGTACGTTAAAAATGTGTTTATTTTTTTACAATGTCAAATAAATATATAATAAAATTAAAACAGCGTAAAGCCTTCAAAAAGCCCGCCCCGAGTCGTGCTGCCTGATGCAAATGTGCCCATTATTACACCAGCTCGTTACCCCGCTGTATGGCCAATGATATGCTCTGCACCATTATTTGTCAGGTGCCGCCCGAGTTCACGTACAAAGCTCTTGGCTTCCACCCACCACGCACGTACCACTTACCTCCACCGCAAACGGGACTAACAAGTATTTGTCCCGTTTTTGGACGGCAGCCCACTTGGCAGCTGAACCAGCCGCCCGGGTCGTACGGGCCAGGTGGGAAGCAGCGAAAGTGCTGACGCATGTCGCATCCCACACCAGGCAGCGGCCTTTTTCGCATGGAGCTAAAGTTAACCCGTCGGGTCGCTTGGCGTTCGTACGGCTTAAACCGGGCGGCTCAAGGGTGCTCGGTACGCCGGCGGCTACCTCACATTGAGCATATGGTGTCGCGGGAAACACCCAGCTGACTTTCTGCAGCTCAAACTGTGGTAGCCAGTAGCGTCCACCTGTGTCCCGTATCTGCACTCGTGCTTCTCGCACAAGTTGCAGTCAAGTCTGAGGGCCACCGCAACTATCAAAGACTCATCAGCTAGAGCGGCACCCAAGTGATGCGAGGGGAGGGCGTGAAGCCAGGCTCCCGACTCTGGGCACGAAGCCGCCTTGAGACGCGCAATATCGGCTCCCGATGCCGCCTCCAGCAATTCAGTGACCCGCGATCTGCATATAGCTGCTCGTCCCACTGTCGCTGCACGCCCTGGTTCTCAGGAAGACTCGCCGTGGAGCACGCCGCCACAGTATATATATTAGTACTAAACGCCGCGGTCCAGGCGGTCAAGGCCTCCCCCGTATTAGGGATGTCGACACGTCACCATACGGATGGAGTATTTTACTGACTAATCCTACCACCCCGTTGGAGGAGGCCAAAAAGGCCGAAACGTTGGTATCCCGCAAGCGCCTAGCACCCAATCCCCGTGGCGAACAGGCAGCGACGCCTGCAACCAATGCGCCTCATCGAGGTGGACGTTGAGGATGAGCACCAACGTGTCTTTGATATCGTCGTCAAGCTGGGATATTTCTTGTGGAAAAAGCCACGTCGGAGAGGTCCTCAATACGTACATCAATTTAGGTACCGAGAGACAGCTACGAAAGTGTAAGGGCAACGTTTAGACGTCGTAGGCAGGAAAGTCTATTTCATTTTTTAAGTTACGCTTATTGTTTTATTGTAGGTACACCAAAAGGGCAAATTTATGCTACATTTGCTGAGCGTGGCTGTACAATGTTATTATAAGAGGATTTAGTTGTTTGGTGTTATGTGATCGATCTACATAGAGGGCAGCATTTTTTTTCAATTTGCGCATGACCAATGGGTTCTTTGGGAAGTGTTAGTCAATAGATAATCATTACCAATGAAAGCCTTCGTGATGTAACTGTATTAGAATGTAAAGTAAGTAATTTCATTGAGGCTGCGATTACTGCTAGTGTTAAGTAAGTATTATAAGCATTTATAAAAATCAAAAAATAAAGATTTTATTGAATATTTACTTAGTTTTATTTTGGTTTTCTACAAGTAAAAAATAAATATTTCCTAGTCTCCACGTCCATTCATTTTGTCGATGTTTCGTGCACAACACTAATTATCGATATCTATTTTAAATGCTTAGCTCCTGGCAATCACTATTCGTTGCTTTTTGACATTTGTCAAAAATGGAGCGATACTAGCGCCAAAACTGGTAGTGCTAGAACTAAAATGTGTAAGTGTCCTATCTGTAGCTTGCTACTAATAGTAGTGATCTGTGCTTTGGCCCATTGCCTAAGATGTCATATTACTATTTTAAGTCGGATTTAAAACTTTTTGAGATAAGTAAGTTAGAAACACTGAGCATGTAATCACTAGTTAGAAAGAACCACTAGATAGGTGTGCAGGATTTAGAAGGGCCAAAACGTTAAAACTACACCGATTTAGGTAGTTTCAAAGAGTAACTTTTATCTATTCTGTGAGGAGTACCAAAAACATACGTAGTACGTAGTCTTGGTAGTTCCTTTCATACAAGCAAGCACATTAGTTGCCTCACTTTTATCACCGTACGCTTGTTTTGGTTTATTCTGAGGTTTTTAGCAAAATTTGTTTATTAATTACTTAGGTACAGAATTCACCATAAGCATTTTAATACTAGGTAGGAAGAAGGCGAAAGGCGCGTGCGTCCAGCTAAAACCTGTCTGGGACTCCAGTTCACCCGGCGTGGCGGATCAAGATCTATTCCATCGTTCGTAATGTCTGTTCTGCTGTAAGACATGGAAAGTGACGAAAGGATTGACGAACAAACTGCAAGTGTTCGTTAACAAAAGCATAAATTCCATACTGAGCATCTTCTGGCCGAACACAATCAGCAACGAAGATCACTCGAAGCGATGTCACCAAATCCCTTTAGAGCGAGAAATCGCTCAACGAGAACGAAAGTGGATAGGGGCTACTGCCCAGTAAATAGGATAACTCTGCTAGGGTTACGTTGCGTTCACATGGCTGATGAGCGGGAGTAGGCGGCCAGGCCGTCCGGCCCACACGTGGCGACCATCGAGGCCAAACTGCGAGTAGCAGGGTTCCGCTGGAGAGTTGTAGAGGACAGTGAGGGATGGCGTCGATCCACGAAGGTCCTTTGTATGTACCACTAGGGTACCATAGGATGACAGCAACATAAACAAAATAATAAGTACCTTAAACTCCTTTAATACCTATGCAGATGCAGTAAATAAAATGTGATATTGGTGGATGACTATAAACTCACAGTCTTTGGACTGTTTATAGGTACAGTTATGCTGATTAATTACCTATGTAGTACCTATGAGATGAGCAAGTCTCATAAATAGGAATTGAGCAGGTAGGTATAAATAGGGTCCCTAGAAAGTTGATCAATTTCATTAGTAGAATCAATAAGTAGCCAAGAGGTTACATTTTTAGTTACGTTTATTTACCAGTCTGTTGAAAAGGCAGGGTGAAGCGTATAGTCTTCTCAAATAAAGCGTATAATTTGAACTTGCTAAATTATTTTATTCAATAAAGCTAATTATTTAACAGGCGTAGTAAGTAGGTAAATGACAGTTATTTTTGAGACCGTTAGTTAGAGGCGTTGTTCGTAGATTCAAGATGTCTTCTTTCCCCCACCAGTTGCTGTACTTCTGTTTACTTTCTAATGGATAGATAGATGTCGTTGATATCGTTGGTAAGCATTAACATTTCCGCCCGCCTTGAAAGTGCTACTTTCAAAAAAAAATGATTGCAGAACAAAGTCTTCTACTTCATCAGTGATGATTGTGCAATATCTTCTCTTAAAACAGGAAGCGGACATATCTTGGAAAATGCTCTTGTTACTTCTCCTGTAGATGTGCGGATGGTAGCCACTCTGTTGACATTATCTCGTCCAGGATGCACCTTCAAAATCCTGCCCATACGCCATCTTAGTGGTGGAAGATTATCATCTTTCAAAAGAACCAAAGTATTTGGAGCGAGATCTTCATTCTTCTCTTGCCATTTTGTCCTTTTCTGGAGTTCAGAAATGTATTCCTTGGACCAGCGCTGCCAAAAATGCTGTCTCATCTGTTCAATTCTCTCATAATGTGAAAGCCGCAGTGTATTTTTACCGGTCAGATCTTCACAAGCTGGAGATGTCAATGGCCGGCCAATAAGGAAATGAGCTGGAGTTAGCGGAGTCAAATCGGAACTATCTGTGGACAATTGTGACATTGGGCGGGAATTCATGACGGCTTCAATAAGTACCAGCACAGAACTAAAATGTTCATACGTTAAGTTAGCATTACCTATAACCCGTTTAATATGGTATTTACATGATTTAACCCCCGCTTCCCACAAGCCGCCGAAATGAGGAGCGTATGGAGGAATAAACTTGAAATCTATTTTGTTTTCTGATGCGTAGTCAATGATAGATAGGGAACTTGACTGTAAGCAATCTGAAAATTCCTTCATTGCACCTACAAAGTTGCGTCCATGATCTGAGTAAATTTCCAAAGGTTTGCCTCTACGACCTATAAATCTTTTCAACGCTAGTAAATAACCTTCAGAGGTCATATCAGTAACTAGCTCTAAGTGGACTGCACGAGTAGCAAAACAAATAAATAAGCATAAATAGCTCTTAATTAATTTAGAGCCTCTACCTTTCCGATTCAAAATATTCAATGGCCCTGCATAGTCAACTCCACAGCGTAAAAAGGGAAAGCCTGACTCCAAACGCTCTGCAGGTAAATTGCCCATGATTGGCTGAAAGGTTTTACCTCTCATTCTAGCACAAGTTACGCAAGAGTGAACTACCTTTTTTGCTAAATTTCTACCTCCCAGCGGCCACCATGCATCGCGAATGTGACACAGGAGTGTTTGTGGACCCGCATGTAGTAACATTTTGTGTTCAAGTCTGAAAACAAGCAATGTGAAGTGATGCTTACTACATAGTAATATGGGGTGATTCTTATTGTATTGGAAGTTTGGTGAATATTCTAACCTACCGCCTACTCTAATTAGGGAATTTGTATCCATAAAAACATTCAAGCTAGACAGGTTACGATTTTTCTTAATAGGTAAGTCGTTTTTAGAGCTACATACTCATCAGGAAACTACTGACTTTGAGCAGTTTTAGCGAGAAAAGTCAATGACTTACCTAGTTCACTCAAAGTTAAAGGCCCGGTCATGCGATTATTTTTGTTCCTTACATTATTTATAAATCTAAAGATGTATGCACAGTAGGGTTTTTTACCCGGGTACCCGGACCCGGGTATACCCGGGTATTTGATACTTCGGGTACCCGGGTACAAACAACGGACGTACCCGGGTCTCGGGTAATTTTGATATGGACGTCGTTTTGCATAAATGTTCCATTCTACACCGAGTTCAAATTGAGATAAACGCAAATTTGTGTATTATTGGTACCTATACTTTTTTTGTGTTATTCATTTTGACAAAGTTGTACGGATTATTTAATAGAAATATAAATTTCCTATGTTTACATGTATTGGATATTTGTAAAGTGATAGTTTTTGATAATATTTTTATAAAAAAACCTTTTGGAACATTTTTCAAAAAATTAATTTGTATGGCCAATAAATTGAGATGATTCTGCTTAAACGATCCAATCACATTATATTATTTTTATACCCTAACAATACTATATTTTAAGAAACTCTTATAAATTACTACAGAAAAAATAACCTTTTATTTAAATAATAAACCAGTGATAGATAAAAAGTTTAACTAAAATGTAAAAAAAAATATTATAAAGTTATTGTTCTTCTGCGTCATCCACGTCAAAATATGGTACTTCACCAAATCCATCAAAGTCGTAAATAATGTCCTCTGAGCTCTTCAAGCTTTATAAAATTGGAGACTATCCTCAGGAATTAACTTGTACATCGATTGCAAATCAGCAAGTTTTGCTGGTCAATCGGTTTTTTATTAGGACACAATAGCAGCAGATCTGTTTTGTCAATATTTTTAGTTTAACCTTTATGCCTTTTCTCTATATTCCTTGAATTCTTCGTCCAGTGATGTTATCATAATTTTAAAAATCCCCGACAAAAAAACCTTTAAAAACTAGAAAATAATATGGTTTGGTCCTTTAAGTTTAATTTATGTTGTTTCTATTTTGATCAAACAGTTATCGCGTAGGGGGGCCGCTAAGTTGTGAAGCATTTCCTAGTAACTTATTGTAGTAAAAGAGTTTTATTCTTTTTTTTTATTTTATTGTTTTTTTATTATTTTATTTACTTATCTTCTCTAATTTGTCAGGGTTTTTTTAAATTTTTAATTAAAGTTTTATTTCATGCTTTTTACATAAACTACATGTTTCTCAAACACGATAACTCAGCTATAAGTTGGTGAGTCGGATATCATGCAGATACTAGGAGATGCTGCAGCTTCAGGTCAAGGTTACCATGTTCTATCTAAAACCTATTCATTGAGACTATTCCAATGAGCCCAAACACGATTTATCTGTTGTAAGTTAGTGAGGAGTTAGATATCCTGCTAATTCCAGAAGGTGGTGCAGCATCAGGTCAAAATTACCATGTTCTATCTAACACCTATTCCTATGAGCCCAAACACGATACCTTTGCTGTAAGTTGGCTAGGAGTTGGGTATCCTGTAGATTCCAAAAGATGATGCAGCATCAGGTCAAGGTTACTATATTCTATCTAACACTTATTCATTGAGACTATTCTAATGAGCCCAATATGATTTCTCTGCTGTAAGTTGATAGAGTTGGGTATCCTGCAGATTTCAGGAGATGCTGCAGGTCAAGGTTATGATGTACCTGGTTGGCTGGTTATATTATCTGAGTGGTAATTATCGTAATAAAAGTTGATTTTTGATATCTTTGTAGTTTTTTTCCAGTTTCACAATAAATACAAGAATACCCGGGTACCCGGGTATACCCGGGTATTTTTTAAAAATGTACCCGAGACCCGGGTATCCAAAATTGTCGGGTATTTGAAAACCCTAATGCACAGGTACGCTGCATCTTGCTCAGCGTTGAGAATCTAAAAAAGGGAAAGATTTCTTCAGAAGTAACCTCACACAATAGGTTATGTACTTTAAGTGACTGTTTTGTTTCCTCTAACAATGAAGTTTTTGGTGAAATGTGTGTGTTATGCTCCTGAGGGATTACCTGCTGATGAAGAATAGATGGTCCTGTCCACCACAAGCTATTGCATTTAAGGTCAGGGAGATATTTCCCTCTTGACAACAAGTCAGCAGGGTTATGTTCGGTAGAGATATGACGCCAAGACGCACCATCACTTTTCTCATTTATTTGTGCGACTCTGTTTTGCACGAATGTTTTTAACACATGAGGCGACATTTTTATCCACCCAAGAACAATAGTGGAGTCCGTCCAGAAAATAATGCGATTAAACTTAACACACAAAGATTTTGTTACTAATGTTTTCAATTTGACACCTACTAGTGCTGCGCACAGTTCCAGTCTAGGAACCGTAACAGGTTTTATTGGAGCTACTTTACTCTTGGAACACAAAAGTCTAACGTTAACCCCGTCCCTTTCGCACACAGTGCGAATGTAAGCGCAAGCACCATAAGCCTCTTGCGAAGCGTCGCAAAAAATATGCAACTCAATCATCAAAGATGACCTAATTTTGCAGTCGGACTCATTTTCGAACGAACTTTGACCTACTATGACATGACGTGGAATACGAATTTCTGTCAAACATGATAATGAACTAATAAATTTCTTCCAGTTTCTTAAAATATTGGTAGGTACGGGATCATCCCACTCTAATTTGTGTAACCATAAACTTTGCAACAATATCTTGGCAATTATTATAGTAGGTGATAACAAGCCTAGTGGGTCGTATATCTGTGATACTAAGGACAAAATTTCACGTTTGGTTACACGAGTTGTTTTTTGACTTATTTTTGATGTAAAATTCAATTCATCACTTCCGTTGTACCAACCTAATCCTAGCGCTTTATTTTGGCGATCTTCATCACCCAACAATAAATTTCTTGATTCATCTGTCTGCATTGAAGCTTTGGAAATGTCAGATGAATTAAAAATCCATTTTCGCAATGATAAACAACCTGAACTGCATTTTTTGGAAATGTCTTGGCATATACGAATTAATTTATCTTTATCATCATTTCCGGTTATAAGGTCATCGACATAAAAATCCTCCAGTATCGCTCGAGATACTTCAAGGTTATCGCGACATTCAAGTCCTAGCTCTCGAAGACACCGTATACTTAAATATGGTGCTGATGCTGTGCCATAAGTAATCGTGTTAAGCCTATATACACCTAATGGTTCTTGTGGATTTTTTCGCCAGAAAATCAACTGTAAGTTCCTTTGGTCGTCCTGTATTTCAAATTGTCTAAACATCTTTTCGATGTCAGCACAAGCAACATACTTATACTGTCTGAAGCGTAACAAAATAGAAAATAAGTTGTTTTGAAGTGCTGGACCAGAATATTGTACGTCATTTAACGATTTTCCGTTAGTAGTTTTCTGACTCGCATTAAAAACAACACGCAGCTTTGTAGTAGTACTTTGTTCACGAAATACCCCATGATGTGGTAAAAAATAGCATGGTGATGAGTAGCTATCTATACGGGTCATGTGGCCTAAATCTAGGTACTCCTGCATGAAATCATTATACATTTCCATGTACTGAGGGCGACGTTGAAGTCTACGTTCTAGCGCGTAAAATCTTTGTTCAGCTAATACTGAACTGTTCCCCAATGCATCGGCATTTTCTTTTAATGGAATGCGAACAGAAAATCTACCTTCTTGCGTGCGTTTATGAGTTTTGACAAACAAATCTTCGCAAAATCGATCTTCCTCGGTTAGGAACGTGTCTATATTTGGCAATTCTTCGATTTCCCAAAATTTACGTAATTGTGCGTCTAATGATTGCGACATTTCATATTCATCTTCTGAAGCGTTTATTTGTGACTGAATTTTGTCTGATGCGTATAGTGACGGATGCATCTGTGAAGCGTTTATTGAGTCATACATATCTGAGGTGCGATTGTAAGACTGATGCATGTCTAAGTCTGACGAATCTTGAGTGAAGTTACATTGAACCTGATTGATGCGCAAGTTCTGAGATGAATGAATCGGTCCTGAAACGATCCAACCGAGTTTTGTATTTTGTATGTAAGGTCCGTTAGATAAACGAATCCTACCATCGCATAACAGATCCCAAAATAAGTCTGCCCCTATAAGAATATCGATTTGAGCAGGCTTGAAGAATGACGGGTCTGCGAGTATTATGTGTTTAGGTATAACTAATGAGGTTTCAATTTTTATAGAAGGTAGTTCGGTGGTTATATGAGGTAACACCAAACACTTCATGCGAGTATTGAAATCACTGTATAACGATTGTAGTTCTATTTCACAGGTACGTGTACACTGTGTGACTGAGTGTCCTACACCTGTGACTTGATAAGTGGACTGTATCTGATTAACGTTTAATTTATTACATAACGATTCGGTTACGAAACAATGTTGGCTGCCGTTGTCAAGCAAAGCTCGCACTGTATGGAATCTATTATTTTTATCAGCTACTTCCACTAATGCCGTGGAAAGTAAAACTTGATCCGAATACTTGGTCTTTGCAACGACGGAACAAACGCCGTTATCGTTATTTTGATGTGTTATTGTATGTAACACGTTAGTACTCTGTAACTGTTCCTCAGCAACGTTATCGTTATCGACTGGTAACGACTCTAATTGCGAAAAATGCACATTAGCCGAAGCACAGCTACCACTATGCAATAAACTGTTGTGTTTTTTGTTGCAATGTTTACACGGCCCAAAATAACAATCTGCTGCTGAATGACCTTCGCGTAAACAATTAAAACATAGCTTATTACTCTCAATGAATGTTATTCTGTCTTTATTTGATAAATTCAAGAATGCATCGCAGGCATAAAGCGAGTGATTGCCGTTACATTTAATGCAGTTACGAAAACGTTTCGTTTTCGGATTGCTACGATTCTTACTTGGCTGAACAGCTGATGCGTAATTGTGTGTAGGTACGTTTTGCTGAGATTTTTTATTAGAATCGTAACTGGGTTTGCTACTTGAATGACTGACTTTAATCATGTCAAGCGTATCGGCTTTGTCTCTGAGAAAATTAAGTAAATCATCTAGTTTTCGTTTTGAATTTGAGTTCTTGCTAGTACTACCTAGGGTGTTGTTAAATTGTTCCCATTCTTTCTCAATAGACGAGTCTAATTTAGAGACAATTAAGTGTATAACTAGCGTGTCCCAACTGTCGGTGGGCTCACCTAGGGATTTTAATGACCTTAAATTTCTCAACACTGTGTCTATCAGTTTACGAATGTGTGATGACGATTCTTTGTGAATGAACTGAATCGAAAACAAAGCTTTGACATGGTTATGAATTAATAGCTTATTATTGCTAAATCGATTCTCAAGGAGTTCCCAAGCTATTTGATAGTTATTAGCAGAAAATTCTAACGATTTTATTACTTGCTGAGCGTTTCCAATCAGAGCTGACCTTAAGTAATGAAACTTTTGGACGGAATCTAACGTTTTTGAGTTATGTATTAATGATAAATAGGTATCTCTGAACTCGAGCCATTGATCGAATGAACCATCAAAGGTAGGTAGTTTTATTGTAGGTAATTTAATACCAGACATGGAGTTGGAAAAATTACAGCTGTGAACGTTGTCTACCTTAACACTCTGTATCAAATATTTTGCTCTCGACAATGCACTAAAATACCTATTTTCGAAAAGTTCTCTTTCGTCTATCTGTTTTTGTAATGTAGCTTCTGAGGAAGATGAAAGCTCTTCTAATGTACTTTGAACCCTGTCAAAATCTGGATAGACGGATTCTAGTGATTTTACACGAATATCAAGTTCTACCTTTTGAGCTTCTGAAATTTGGCTATCTAAAGTTTTTAAATACTTTTCAAAGAGGGTCAATTTAGTTTTGAAACTGCCTCGTTTTTGATTGAGATCACGAACTTGTGCTATCTGCAAGTCTAACGGATTTGGAGACTTTTGACCATGGACATTAGGAGATTTGTCCTTATCTTGAGGTAAAGTCGCCTGGAAAGGGTTTATTAAATCTTTATCCTTTTCACTCATTTCGGCGGTTCACGAAACGGAGGGTATGTACGATAGGTACCTTGAGTACTCACGGTTTTATCCAGCTAGATGGCAAAATAACACAATAATTAGCACAAATTGAAGCACTGACGCGATTCGCGAAGGAAGGAAGTGTAAAGGAAACGAATTGACTTTGGCCTGACTTAGCTTGACTGGTTCTGATCTGGTCCTGGTTGCTTGAAGATCCTGATCTGATCTGGTCCTGGTTCTGAAGATCCGGCTTGGATAGGTCCAAATGTTGAAAAGGCAGGGTGAAGCGTATAGTCTTCTCAAATAAAGCGTATAATTTGAACTTGCTAAATTATTTTATTCAATAAAGCTAATTATTTAACAGGCGTAGTAAGTAGGTAAATGACAGTTATTTTTGAGACCGTTAGTTAGAGGCGTTGTTCGTAGATTCAAGATGTCTTCTTTCCCCCACCAGTTGCTGTACTTCTGTTTACTTTCTAATGGATAGATAGATGTCGTTGATATCGTTGGTAAGCATTAACACAGTCATTCTACCATAAGTAGTAAGTAATTAGTAATCTGTGCCATAAGTAGCAGTCATTTTGTGAAATCACCATGAAATGATTGACTTCCGTTATCATTGTTTTTTTAAATGAAATGCGGTATTAACCAGGGTATTTCTTTATTTGCGATTTTTTCCTATAAAACAGGGTATTTTTAGGCTTCCTTGCCATATCACGGGATGTTACTAAGTCTACAATACTGTCTGTTTGTCCTCAACTTTTAAAGGGCTGTTTTTTTACCAGAATAGGTAGCCGGCTGAAATTTTTACGGAATAAGTATGTGCTATTATGGGGGGATCTACTAGCAAATAACAAAAAAAAAAAAAGTGGAAAATTACATTTGTTTCCACCTGTTCTGTTGACTGAACGATTGGGAATTTTAGTGCACATATCGTTGTTTGTATAATTAGTTTTCATTGTAGTAAATAACTAAACAAAGGCTTAATTTAGTTTTGTAATGAGTTTGAAACTGTTCTTTTTTTTTCATTTTTAGAATGTACATCGAAAACTAATTATGTACAAACATTGATATGTTGTCTTATTCAATATATTTGCAAAGTTTGGATTCAATCCGGCATGTATTTTTTGTATTAAAGCAGAACTATATTAATTTCTATGGAAACTCGAGCCTCCTGGGGACCCAAAATTTAATTGTAATTTCTGTATTTTAAAAACGGTAATATATCAAAGCGTGAAATTTGGTATGATACTAATTCTAAAGTAATAAACAAATATTAAAAACTGTCCATCAGTCAGTGTAAGTCGTACAAGTCATACTTACTAACTCTGAGTTTAAACTGAAAAAAAATATTTTTTTTTGTTGCTCGCATTGATGTCTTTTGTTTGAAAAGTATAGTTATCATTGTTGTAGGTAGGTTTTTAAAATGCCTGATCCAGAATTGGGTATTTCAGAAAGCCCAAAAGTCACACTTTTTTCAATTATAAATTTTTGACGATTTTTAATCTGTGGCTCAGTGATAGTCAAACAGAAACACCAATATTCTACGATCTCCCATATAAAAATATTTAAATCAATTATTGTTGTCAAAAAGTCCTTAGAGTAATTGATGTTTTTAAGATACACTAAAATTCATGGCTCATCAACATGTAAAATTGACACATATGAGACCTGACCCTGAAGACGATCGATATAATTTTAATAAATAAAATATTATGCATTCTTCTTCTTCTTCTTTCTGTGCCCATTCCCATTATCTGGGGTCGGCCCTCCTCGTCGCGCTTCGCCAGGCAGTTCGGTCCTGGGTCGTCTCTATGTTTAGCTGAGCTCTCAGCATGTCACGGTTTACGGTGGATAGCCACGTAGTCGGGGGACGTCCTCTTCCACGCTTCTTCTCTGGCAAGTCCAAGGCCATGTTGACGGCGTGATCAGGTCCTCGCCTCATCACATGGCCGTACCATCTCATGCGCTTTTCAGTGAGTTTCTCTGTGATGGGCGCGACTTTGAAGCTTCCTCTGATGTGTTCATTACGCACTTTATCGAGTCTAGTTACTCCGCCGGCCCACCTCAGCATCTTCATTTCATTGACGTGTAGTTTTTGTTCATGCGCCTTCTTTGTGGCCCAGCATTCCGCACCGTACATCATCGCTGGTCTAACTGCTGTTTTGTAGACCTTGCCTTTAGTTTTTATTGGCACTCTTACATCGCATAGAACTCCTGTGAGTGCTCGCCATCTCTGCCAGGCTGTCTGGATTCTGTGAGTCACATCGGCGTCGATTGTACCATCCGCAGTCAGTTTGCAACCCAGATACTTAAATTCCGATACTCTAGGTAGTGGTTTGCCTTCAATACAGATGTCATGGGCGATATTGGTGTTACTAAAGTTGCATTCCAGGTATTCGGTCTTCTGTCTGCTGATGCGGAGGCCGTTATCTTCGAGCACCGCGCGCCACTTCTCCAGGGTGTTTTGGAGATGATTAACGTTATCATCGATGAGTACGATGTCGTCCGCATACATAAGGCACCACGGAAGAGGAGATTGGATTTCCTTGGTTAGGCAGTTCATAACCAAGTTGAATAGAAATGGACTCAGTGCTGACCCTTGGTGTACCCCTACTCTGACTTCGAACGGGTTACTCGTTCCTGCGAGACTTCTGACACGAGTGGTTATACCATTGTACATATCTTTTACCAAGTGAATGTAGTGTTCTGGCAGTCCTTGCGATCTCATTGCGTGCCAGACTAGCTGTCTTGGAACCCGGTCAAAGGCCTTTTCGAGGTCTATGAAAATTAAATGTAGGTTTTCGCATTTGTTACGGTATTTTTCAATAAGGATACGCGTCGTCTGTATGGCGTCGGTGGTAGATTTTCCCTGCATGAATCCGAATTGGTTTTCTGTAATGGTCGTGAGTCTCAGCAAACGTGCGTTTACTATCTTTTCCCATATTTTCAGGGTGTGGGAGATGAGTTTAATCCCTCGGTAATTGCCACATTGGCTGACGTCTCCTTTATTCTTATAAAATGGTATTAGGTAGCTGTCACGCCAGGCGTCTGGGATTTTACCCGAGATTAGAATGTAATTATACAGTTTACAGAGCCAAAGAATTCCGGGCGTTCCCAATTTCTTCCACAGGTCAGCTGGGATTTCACCAGGGCCTGCCGCTTTGTGGTTTTTCATTTTATACACAGCTACTTTAACCTCTTCCGGATCTATTTCCAAAATCGGTCCAAGTGTAGGATAGGTGGCTAGGAGTGGTTGGCTAGGAAATTCCTCGTTGAGCAGTTCACTATAATATTGCTGCCATCTGTCATTTATTTTGTTATTAGCGGTTAATAGCTGCCCTTCTTTACTACGTATGTATTTATTTACTTTAATGTCCATAGATGATCTATTTCTTTGTTTCGCAATTTTGAATATTTCGGTGTCTGTTTTTGCTTGCTCTAGCTTACTGTATAGTTGCACCAAGGAGTCCGCTTTTGCCTGCGCTACTGCTTTTTTTGCTAGTTGTTTTGCATCTTTGTATTCTTCGTAGTCTTCGTCCAGTTTAGTTTGCTGCCAGCGTTTAAAGCACACTGTTCCTTTTCGGTACTGGATATCGTTAATTTAAAAATCTGACTCCAAAAATGACTCACGTATTGCGTTGTTCTTGTCGTGTGACAGTAATGGCGGACAGGTATCCCCACCGCCAGATGTTGCTAGTGATGTGACAGGAAATTAGAGATGCGCCCGAACATCCTCCGGGGCGTTGGAAGCTCCAGCTTCCAATGAAATGTCCTCTGCAGGTTCTAACAGGGGGCATAAATATTTTATAGCGCGCCGATAGCTCCCAGTACTTGTTTTGATTTCAGCCACGCGCGTTACTCCGTCCTTGCCTGGGAAAAGGTCGGTGATTCGTCCTAATTTCCAACTCATTGGCGGAGTGTTTTCTTCCTTTAAAAGTACTAAATCGCCTTCATGCAACTGCTTGTCTGGAACACGCCACTTGTGTCTTTGTTGCAACTCTGCAATGTATTCTGATTGCCAGCGATTCCAAAAGTGTTGTCTTATCATTTCCAATCGTTGAAAACGATCCAATCTATTCATATTGATCTTTGGATCGTTGAAATTTGGTGACGGCAAGGACGTCAAAGGTCGGCCGATCAAGAAGTGCCCAGGGGTTAAAGGACAAAGGTCATTAGGACTGGATGATAGGGGACAAATCGGTTTACTGTTTAAAATTGATTCAATTTGACTAAAAAGAGACGCCAGCTTTTCAAACGTTAAATGAGTGTTACCTAATATTCTTTTCAAATGAAATTTGGCCGATTTGACACCAGCCTCCCACAACCCACCAAAGTGCGGAGCATAAGCCGGCTGAAACTTGAATTTAATTCCCTCACCAGAGGAGAAACCAGTAATGTCATCAGCATTCGAAGCCAAAAACTCACTTATTTCTTTAGAAGCGGCTACAAAGTTGCGTCCATTGTCGCAGAATATTTCAACAGGTTTGCCTCTGCGGGAGATAAAACGGCGCAAAGACAAAATGAAAGCATCCTTTGATAACTCGCTTACGGCCTCCAAATGTACACACTTATATTTTAAACAAATGAAGATGCATAGATAGCATTTAGTTATTTTGCAACCTCTTCCTTTTCTATCTGTTATTAGAAATGGTCCAGCAAAATCAACACCAGTACAAGAGAAGGGGAAACCTGGATTGACACGTTGCTCAGGTAATACACCCATGATGGGAGTCAAGGTTTTACCGCTCGCCTTTCTACACACGACACAGTGTCGCGCGGTGGCGCGTGCGAGGTTTCTGCCAGTTATAGGCCAAACAGATTCTCGCACAGAGGATAAAAGCAGCTGTGGACCAGCGTGAAGAAGACGCAAGTGTTCCTGTCGAAACAGTAATTTAGTAAGGGGATGTTTGGAGTGTAGTAGCATAGGATGGCGCTTATCGAAGGGATAGTAAGAAGATTCCAATCGTCCACCAACTCTTAATATATTTTGATTATCTAGAAATGGATTTAAAGACACTAAATAGTTTTTTGAATTTAAACTCTTATTTGAGCGGAGAATATTTAACTCCTTTTGAAAAGTATCTTCTTGGGACAATTTTACTAAACTCTGGAAAGAGCTATTGAGTTCTTCAGGCTGCAAAATACCAATCCTTTTGTTTTTAGGATTTCTAGTATTGTGAATAAATCGAAGTAAGTATGCAAATGAACGTTGTAATGTTTTTAATTTGGAGTAACGATTAAAATCTATTAGTATTTGTTTACTATTTTCATTGCATGTGATAATGTTTGCCTTTATTTCAGGTAATTCATCGATATCTTGATTTTTACTACAAAAAGTAGGCCACAAATTTTCGTGATAATGTAAGAAGGTGGGGCCGTTCCACCATAAATCTAAATCAATAATTTTGGAAGCATCTACACCGCGAGAAGCCAAGTCAGCAGGATTCAGATTGGTGGGAACGTGTCGCCACTCTGAGCCGTCAGTCATCTCTAATATGGTGCTCACCCTGTTGGCCACAAAGGTTTTTAACTTGTCGTACCTCATACCTAACCAAGCCAACGCGATGGATGAGTCAGTCCAAAATATTTTGCGTGTAATTACACATCGCAATGCGCGACATACGGCGCCCGCGAGCTGAGCTCCTATTAGGCACGCACACAGCTCCAGACGGGGAATAGTTGTTGGCTTCACTGAAGCTACCCTAGCCTTAGCACATAGAAGCCGAACCGTGACGTCACCTTGGTTACTTACAGATCGAAGATAGACGCATGCTGCATACGCGTTTACTGACGCGTCGCAAAAACAATGCAGCTCTATATGTGAAGGGGAATTACACAAGCTATGCCTAGGGATGCGCAAGTTTTTTATGTGCATTATATTTTTAATAAATGTTTGCCACAACTGATTTACTTCATATGAGACTGGTTCGTCCCAGTCAATTTTTTCGATCCATAACCTTTTTATTAGTATTTTAGGTGTTATTGTAAGTAAACTCAATAGGCCCAGAGGATCAAAAACTTTACACGAGTCTGATAATATGGATCGCTTTGTTGGAATATCTTTGGTGTTTTTATAATTACTCGGAAAATTTATGTAATCTTCGTTGGGATTCCACCCTACACCTAATGTGTGGGAAGATGAGCTGATGACTAAATCACGCTGATTGGATTGAGTATTTACTAATATTGCTGGTAAGTTTGAACGGTACTTGCGCAGATTGAAGCAGCCAGCTGAGAGTGCACTTTCTACTGCTCTCTTTATGTAGACTAACTCATCTTGACTATCGCTTCCTGTTAGCAAATCATCAACGAGAAAATCATTTTGTATTATTGTTTTTATTTTTGGATCGGAGCACTCTTCACCTAACTGCCACAAACAGCGAGTGCTCAGAAAGCTCGAACTAGTATACCCGTAGGTTACAGTATTAAGTCTCAGAGACTTAATTGGATCATTTTCATTATTTCTCCACAATATTATTTGTAAGTTACGATCTTTATCTTGTACCTGTATTTGTCTATACATTTTCTCTATGTCGCCTGATAGCACATAGGCATGCTGACGGAATCTAAGCAATATATTAAACAGTGAGTCCTGTATGTAAGGTCCGGTCATTTGTAGATCATATAAAGAATAGCCAGATGTTGTTTTGGCGCTGCCATTAAAAACTACTCGCAGCTTAGTTGATTCACTGGAGGGCTTCAGTACGGCGTGATGGGGAATGAAGTAGGACTGCTGTGGAATTAAAGTGTCTGACTCTGATAGATGACTTAGATCTGAATATTCTTGAATAAATTGTGAATATGCTTGTTTTAATTCTGGATTTTTTGTAAACCGTTTCTCTAAACCTAAAAATTGCATTTTGGCTGACCTAAAGGAGTTTCCTAAGCAACTTGGCTCAGAGTGAAGAGGTAATTTTACACAAAACCTGCCTTCTTTGTTTCGATATGTATTTGAAACAAAATGTTCTTCGCACTCTGTTTCCTCAACTGTTCTGGGAGTGTTTGATTCAGGAATTTGTTCTAGTTCCCAAAACTTTGTTAGCTCTTGGTTCAAATCTTCATTAGAAATGTAACTATTACTGCACTCAACAGCAACATGATTGCACTGTACCAATTTATTATGATTTTTATTTTTTATATATAACGGACCTGCCAATATCCATCCTAGTTTTGATTTTTGCATTATGGGCTGATTGGAGCCAAGAATGATCTGTGGAGACTCTATTAAATTCCAAAAGATGTCAGCACCTATGAGCATGTCTACGGGTGCGGATTGATTAAAGTTAGGATCTGCTAATTTAATATTTGAAGGCAAGTTTACTTGCGAAATATCAAATGTTTTGTTAGGCAAGTTACCTGTTAACTTTGGCAATATTAAACATGTCATTTTGGTTTTAAAGCTGCTACATATTGATTTCATGTCAACGACACAGCGTTGTACAGAATTAGACATTATGTTACCTACACCTAAAACGTTTACCTGGGTTGGCTGAGGAGTCAATTTTAATGTATCTCTTAATTAATCGTTCAGTTATAAGAGATGACTGACTTCCGCTGTCTAGCAAGGCACGTATAGTTAGGTGTTTGTTTGTGTTTGGATTGTATATTTCAACTAACGCAGTTGAAAGAAGTACATTATTGCTAGCATGGACTGCCATAGTGACGACACTCCCGTCATCATTATCATCATCATCCCGCTCAACATTGGCTTCAGGCATAGAAATGGTTGTATTGACATTGGATACCTTTACAGCCTGAGAAGATTCCCTATGCAGCAAAGTGTTGTGCCGCCTTTTACAAATAGAGCATGGACCTAACCTGCAGTGGCGTGAAGAATGCCCCTTGCGTAAGCAGTTGATGCAGAGCTTCAACCGCATTACCTCAGAAGTTCTGTCCTCAACGGGTCTGGCCAGAAACGAGGCACAATCATAAAGCCGGTGACTGCCGTTACACAGGACACACGCAGGAAGAGAAGAAGGTTCACAGGCTGAAATCACAAATGACTTGGTGTGAGACTTCTCACCTTTGTAAAGAGAAGAAGAGTGAGGCTCACTCTTGAAGTTGCTTTGACGTTCAGTTTTGTTATACTTAACAGATTCTAATATGTCAGCTCGACCTTTGATGAAACTGAAAAAATCATTTAGAGATGGTGACTTGGGAAAGCTATTTTTATGTTCTTCCCACTTAAAATTTGTACTACTGTCAAGCTTTGCTGAGACCAAATGGATGATCAGGGTGTCCCATGATTCCGTTGGTTCACCCAGGGTATGCAAGGCACGTAGGTTTTTTGATACATGATCAATCAAAAATCTTAACCCTTTCGCAGAATCGCGAGCTACAGGTTGAATGTTACATAATGAACATAAATGGTTATTTATTAATTGTTTCTCGTTGTTATATCTCTCACAGAGGAGACGCCAGGCTTCCTCATAGTTGGCAGCACTAACTTCCAGATTGCTGATGACACTAGAAGCCTCTCCTACTAGGTAAGAGTTAAGGTAATGAAATTTATGTATAGGTTCTAATCTGTCATTACTGTGAATGAGTGACGTAAATGTGTCTCGAAACTCAAGCCATTTGAAATAAGTTCCATCAAAGTTCGCAATTCTTATCATCGGCAACTTAAATCCAGTTACATTGTTGTGGTGACATGAGTGACTACAGTTAGAACCTGACTCTGAATTAACAGATTGTACATTTTGTTTTGGTTGATGTTTTTCTAATAACAGTTGAGTTTGAGCAATGAGTGCCGCAAAATCTGATTCTAATTCTTCTCGTATGTCAAGCTCAGAATCCAAATTAGTAGAATTTAATAATTCTATTTGGGCTTGGATATCATCATAGCTTAAAGACATTGTTTGAAACCTTTCGAATCGTTGGGTTAGTGTACCTAAGTCTGATGGTGACATTTTGCTTAGATTCATGTATCCATTTAGTAACTTTCGATACTTTGTTATTCGACCTTTGACGGAGCTTCGTTTGGTATAGAATTCTTGTAATTTTTCACATGCCGATTTTGGCCCGTTTTCTGTATCTGACATTATGATTAACACGATACAGCAATGCCAATTAAAACACACAGATTAAGTAAAATAAAATGTTAACAATACGTATGTATGTTCAGCTTATGCTCCGACACGTTGAAGTGTCAAGGTCAGTGGTAAGGTCAGTGACTTTCGTCAGAGTATCACTTACAGAAAGTAACAGACGCTCCGATGCAGTACTATGCAATCTTGCGCCGAGAGACTTTAGCTGGAATGCGGTGTTAATGGCGTTTTTATTTATTTCAGGACTGAATAATCGAAAGCACTAAAATAATGGGTAAAGAAGGTATCTTTTTGTGAAATGAAGGTAGCAAGTGGGTAGGTACCTAATGTAATTTGACTGTTTTTTCTTGTAAAAATGTATAGAATCGCGTGATTTTCACGTAAAATAACAATAGAATTGTTCCACTAGGACTTTGACACACTAAAATAGCTATTTAGATGTAAAACGGCCAATAAAATACAAGAGGGCTGCGTTTGAAGGTAGGTTGATAGCTATATGACCTTGCAAAGAACAACGCGATTTATGCAAAAAAAAGAGGAGTTAGTTAGGTAATGAGGAAAAATGATGGACAGGCACTTCCCTTGGCTGAAGCTGTAGCTGCGGCGCCGTTTCTAGGTATTTTCCAATACTGTGGCTGGGCTGGACCGGCTGGGCTTTCAAGCAAGCAAGGACGTTTGTAGGTTGAATTGCTGACGCGACGCTGCGATAAATTTTATATTGCTCGAAGTAATAAACTTTCGTATTTGTTTCACTTTTTTTTTATCACGTAGGGTTTACCAATGTTCCTTTTCGGTACTGGATATCGTTAATTTAAAAATCTGACTCCAAAAATGACTCACGTATTGCGTTGTTCTTGTCGTGTGACAGTAATGGCGGACAGGTATCCCCACCGCTAGATGTTGCTAGTGATGTGACAGGAAATTAGAGATGCGCCCGAACACACACTCTCTTATTATTGACTAGTGTCTTAACTGAGTCGTCCCACCAGCTTGGATCTTTGTTTGTGCTGATACCTCCTTTGGAGGTTCCCAGGATAGATTTAGCTTTCTGCTTGCACTCTGCTTCAAACTTAAACCACATTTGTTCGGCACTGTTCTTATAATCCACCGTGCTGTCACCATTTAGGTATTTAGATAGGTCTTCAACTAGGGATGTGCCTTTTGAGCTGTACAGACATTTTCACTTTATTCTTGGTGTCCTGTCTACCTCAGTTTTAATTGGTTTTGGTAAGCAAAACTTTGCAACGACTATGCGATGTTGGGTTGTTAAGGCTTCGCCTGGGATGACCTTGCAGTCTCTAAAGTTTTTAATTAAATGTTTATCCGGAAGAATATAATCAATTTGTGTACATTTCCCCCCGCTTTTGTATGTAATTTTATGTTCAGATTTCTTTTGGAAATATGTATTCACTATTGCTAAATTATGTCTCGTTGCAAACTCTAAAATTTCCTCTCCTTCTCTATTTCTGGTACCATAGCCCTGGCCCCCATGCACGTGATAATACGTAGTGTTATTAGCCCCTACATGGCCGTTTAGGTCTCCTCCTATGTATTTTGTTTCTTCACGGGGAATTAGTTGCATAAGGTCGTCCAGGTCTTCCCAAAAGGAATCCTTTTCTTCACGGCTGCAGCCCACTTGGGGCGCATAGGCGCAGACAATGTTTAGGGGGGGTTGATTGTCTAGGGCTATTTTGACACACATCAGGCGGTCGTTCTTTCTTTCCACGTTAATAATGCGCTGTTTGAGATGGGGTATCGAGTGCAATTGCTACTCCGTTCTTCTTATTGGTGGTTCCATGGTAGAGCAGTTGGTATCCTTGCCCTACGTCCCGCGACTTGGAGCCCTTCCACTTCGTCTCCTGAAGGCAACATGCATTTACCTCACGTTTGTGTAGGACTTGGCTAAGTTCTTGGCTTCTACTAGTGAGGGAGCCTACGTTCCATGTCGCTAACCTAAGTTTGGCAGTGGTGTGCGAGTGTTTGCTCTTGTCACTATGTTTGTCGCTTACGGGGGACGCCCTAGTAATTTTATGCGCATTCTTTGCCCTCTTAACACTCGCGTCGCTTCCGGGGTACGCCCTAGCATTTGAGCTCATATTATTTATTTGTACTTGAATGACGAGGAGATTTGTTGTTTGGCTTTTAGTTTTACGGCCGGTTGCCACCTGACGCCAAGGCTTTAGCCTACTTTTGAGGCCCGAGCGCCGCCGTTGACCTTTGTGGGTTCTTCCGCCGCCTGCTCTTCTGTGCGCCCAAGCCCGACGCACAGCACACCCGTAGCCTCTCACACCGAATATGTCGATGGAGCCTATCGGGCGGAGTTTGTTGACGGAGTTTCTTTCTCCGGCCTATTTGGTCCACGGGAGGTATTTTATTTCCCTCCAGCCCTCCGGGTTCGGAAACCCGGCGAGCCCCCCCTATCCGCCACCTGGGGACGCGCTCTCTAGGGATATAGGCACCCCCGAGAGATAAAATATTATGCATAAATTACAAACTTTTATAAAAACAACAGTTCAGTTTTTTTTTTTTTTTAATTAACCAAAACTTTGTTGCACTGGAATTCTGGAGTTTTCGAAATACCCAATTCAAATGTTTTTGAATACGAAATTATTAATAGCAACAGCTCTATTATACTTATGCATCTATAGATTACAGTTTGATACAGAGCTAAAATTGAAAGGTGGAGAAAAATATCCTTTTTATTCCAGAGAAATGAGAGGATCTGGGTAAAACTTAATTCCACGCTTTCAAGCCACTTGCGGCTCGCCCATCGTGCACCCTCAATTATAGGATTAAATTAAATTTACTTGGGGAACAGTGCAAGATTTATCAAAATCAGTTAAGTAGTTTTTAAGATATGGATGTTGTTAGTTGTTAGGGGCGGGCTGGTTTCCGCAATTAGGCGACCACTGCGCCCATTTTGCGTGTTTAACCGGCATCACTGCAAGTCCAGCTCCTCCAAGAAGCCCAGTAGCCCCCGAAGGTTGCTGACGACTTCCTGAAGCGACCTCAGCTCACCGAGGTGCACGACCCTGTACTGTGCTAGCTCCTTGCAATCCAGTAGGATGTGGGCAGCAGTCTCCTCAGCCTCCATGCACGCTCTGCATAGTGGGCTGTCGGTGATACCTAAAGCGAATAGGTGTGAAATGGCAAGATATGGAATGTCAAGTGTGTAGGTACCAATCACTGGAAAAACACGTCGTCAGTTTAACGCCTCAATTTTGTGGTTCCTAAACATTTTTGGCGTTGTCAATTTTGTGCGTTCGTATATTAACGTTCAAAGTTGAACTTCAAACAGTGTGGCTGTGTTGGTAGGGTACTCTCAAAACTGAACAACCGTTATCAGCTGAAAAAGAATAACGACTCCATGAAGAGTTGACCGATCAGGCTGGTCAACTTTATATTCATACAGCATCAAGCGGCTTATCGCAACCTTAACCAGGTCGTCGGTCCACTGAGTGGGAGGCCTGCAACAAGTTATACAATAAAATTTAGTTTTTCATCGACATGATAAAAACAACTATTTTACAGATTGGTTAAGTTGTTCAGATTCCTGAGTAGAGCGTATCCATAACACTTGCATAGTATTACAATACTCTGTTCAAACAGGAAGTTAATTCACAAAAAAATATGTAGACCCTGTACCCTTCATAAAATAATCGATCAGCCTGATGTGCAATTCTTTTACAAGACGAGGTGAAATTTAAGTATTCAGTTTTATGAGTAGGAAGGAGCCTCAGTTTGATAGTGGCACTTCAGCTGATAGACCTTCTTATAAGTAGATTCACAACTTCGAATGGGGTAGGTAGTCAGTTACTTGGTCAAACACAAAAAAAAAACTGAACATACATGACATCGCATAGTATGGAGGAGATCAGTGTTAAAAAAAATTAATTTGAATTGATCGAAGTTGACAAGACATAAATATTAACTTTAGCACGCGCAGGCTGCCCGGTGAAGGTCGCGGACAGCCGCTGGACTTGGGTAGCACAGGACCGATCGTTGTGGAAATTCTTGGAACGGGAGGCCATTGTCCAGCAGTGGACTTCTTCGGCTGATAATATGGTGTAATATTAACTTACAATTTCCACTGGTGCTAGCTACATTGGGTAATTTGGGTGGCTGGTAACTTGTACCAAAATTCTCAACTGAAAAACAAAATTAGTTTTTACACAGTGGTTTTATAAAAATCCATCTAATAGAGACCGATTGATTGGTTTCAAAATAGATAAAGCTGTAGAAATATCATATATTCAAAAATAGATATTGTAGTATTGTATTGTTCTGACAGATTTCCCTCCTAAAAAAACTTTATGTGCACACTTTTTTTGAGAGTTATAAATAATCTAGAAGACAGCTAAAGTAGAAAAAAAATCATTTTCTAATTTGTACCTAAGTTAACTGAAATAATGCATTTTATTATCGATTTTACGTTTATATGAAAGTACCTAGTTGATGTGCCTACCTTTATTACTTGATAATCAACCTTTCAGTTGTTGGTCGTCTAGTGGTGGTGCAGATAATTTTAAACTGGGAATAGGAGTTTACTTCAACTTTTTCAAAGGGGTCTCCACATAATTACTATACAGTTTTTCTATTGGTATGTGTACCTTAACAACCAGCTTGATCCAAAGTTTACACCTGGAAAAAAGAAAAATCAATTTTATGACTGGCTCTCTACCAGAACCACAGTCTAAGAATACATACAGTCGTCCGACGGAGGGCGTCAAACAGCGCAATCGTGCGGGGTCTGCGGGGCGGGTATTGCCCACTAGACCATTGTCTGTTGTTTGTATGGTGCGGTGGGCCCATTCATTGAGGGTCGTTACGTTGCATTTTTATTATCAATCATTCATGGACGGCTATTTATTATCTTTTGATTTATTTCGGTTCATATTTTTTGAAAATTATTAAACATTATATAATTTAATTTAAATAAATATTTAAACTATATGTCGGAAAGGAAAATGATCTTAGTACATTTCCATTTTCTAGCTCCTAACGCCGTCTAGCTATTTTGCAGTGTACAACTCTTTAGTGCGCCTAACGCCATCTAGCTATTTTGCAGTGTACTATTTCTTTAGTGATACTCTTTGGGTTCTCTGGTGCGTTTTATTCGCACGCTTATTGTTAATTGTACGTTCCTATAACCGTTATGTAGCCGTTTTAACGTAGTTAATTTATAGCAGGTTATCATGCATCGGAAACGCAGACCAAGGCTGGTCTGGACAAGGCCTTCTTATAAATATGGCGGGTAGTTATAAGAAATTCATTGTGCATTTGCAGTTCACATCGAAAGTTCTTCCCAAAACGTAAAAAAAAGGGACTTGTCTGTTTCCCATGGCTTTGAGTAGTTTAAATTATTATCAGATTGATTAGTATTGTAAAATCCGTGTAAATTGAGTTGATTAAAGCTGTTTTGCAAAAGAAAGTGCTACTGTTTGTTGTTGCCTGAGGAACCTAGTCGTTGAGAACCATGTCAAGTGTGGCTGAGGAAGAGCCAGATGAGGTAACTACGCCCCCTATTGCTCCCGATCCGTCATCAGAAGTGGGATATACTCAGGCACGACTAAGCGAGCCAAGAACAACGGGAATAGACGAGTCACTTCTACGTGCCCTATTGGAGTCGCAGAATCGCAATCTATCGACGCTTATCGAAGCTATAAGAGCACCGGCAAGTACACCCAAGATCTCCCTACCGGAATTTGATCCAGACAAGCCCGATGCCGATGCACGTGCCTGGTGTGACACCGTTGACCTCTGCCTGTCGGAACGTAACCTACAAGGAAGCGCGCTGATAATGGCGATCAGTACTGCGTTGAAAGGAAGTGCATCGCGTTGGCTAGCTCAGGTATCTTATTCTGGAATTACTTGGACACAATTTAAGGAGCTATTCAAAGCGAGATACGACTGCATCGAAACCCCGGCAGCCACGTTGATCAACCTACACAATAACAAACCGAAGGAAGGAGAATGCTTAGCAGCGTATGCGTCGCGATTGATGACCATGATTACTTCGCGTTGGCAAGGAATGACCACTGAACAAATTGCCATCGCTACTGTGCTCTCCCACGTGTCCCAATTTGATGGAAGGGTTCAGCGATTGGCATTTACCACCGAGATTACGTCACGCGATAAAATGCAGCGCGAACTGCAGGTATGCTCATACCTAAAACGGAAAAATCACTCCTCCGCGCTCTCTCCGAGTGATAAGCCTACCGACAGCAAGCGAATGAAGCCACATACGCCTGCGCCAACAAAGTGCTATTTTTGTGGCAAAATAGGACATCGTGCCATCGAATGCCGCTCTCGACGGGATGTAACGCGTACACCTACTGCTTCTACGTCTGCAACAAACTACCTTGGACGAAACAAGCCTCACACGGATCATACGCAGATCGAGTGCTTCAAGTGTGGTCGCAAGGGCCACTATGCTTCAAAATGCTTGAATGGCGGCGTGAGGTCGGGTGCCAATCAGGGCGCCTCCACCAGTGGAGCCGCGGACAACACGGCGAGCCAGAAGCGGGTCGACGTCTGCCACGTTACCAATCCACGTGGTGAATTAATCAATTGTGGTGAGCCGTTTTCTTTTAACTATGACTCTGGGGCCGAATGTTCGCTCATCAAAGAAAGTATTTCTCTAAAGTTTCCTGGGAAACGTTTTAATAACATCGTCACTCTCACTGGCATAGGGCAAACTTCTGTGTATAGTACTTTACAAATATTATCTCGGGTGTGCATAAATGACATGACTTTGGAGATTTTATTTCATGTAGTGCAGGATGAGTTTCTTAAAAACAATATCATGATAGGGAGAGAAATATTAGACCAAGGACTGACTGTTAACATGACATCAAAAGAGATTATTTTTATGCGTGAAAATCAAGTTAATTTATGTCATTTAGACACAAGTTCTGACTCACCTGACTTCACTGGAATTAAGACTGATGTGCCCAACGAACAAAGACCTCAACTGCTTGATGTGTTGCACAATTACTCCGGTTCTTTTCCCAATGGGATAGCTTCATCGCGGCTAACTACAGGTCAGCTGGAAATTCGTCTGAAGGATCCAAATAAAATGGTTCAGCGACGTCCGTACAGGATGAGCACATTAGAGAAAAGGATCATCCGTGAAAAGGTAAGAGAGCTCGAGGACGCAGGTGTCGTCAGGCCCAGCTGTTCTCCATTTTCTAGTCCAGTGCTACTGGTCAAAAAGAAGGACGGGACAGACCGCATGTGCGTGGACTACAGGGAACTCAATGCTAACACGGTTGACGACAGGTATCCTCTACCACTAATCTCGGATCAAATAGCACGTTTAGGAGGAGCGAAGTGGTTTACCAGCCTCGATATGTTAAGTGGCTATCATCAGATTCCAGTTGCTGAGAATTCCATTGAGAAAACTTCCTTTGTGACACCTGATGGACAGTGGGAATATGTAACCATGCCATTTGGTCTTAAAAATGCGAGTTCTGTGTATCAAAGAGCTATCGTCAAGGCTCTCGGTGAGCTAGCGCATGATTATGTAGTGTGCTATATAGATGATGTCCTGATTCTGTCATCCACCATCGAAGAAGGTATAGAGCGCCTTTGTCATGTCCTGGATGTCCTGTCAAAGGCTGGGTTCTCTCTGAATCTATCAAAGTGCACTTTTCTCATGAAACGAGTTGAGTTCTTAGGCTTTGCTGTTGAGGGTGGTAAGATTCATCCCAACCCTGGTAAGATAAATGCACTTACAAACTTACCTCCCCCGCAGACAATCACTCAACTTAGGCAATTCATCGGCCTGGCGTCCTACTTCCGCCAGTTTGTGCCACAATTCTCCAAAATTATGGCACCCCTATTCAGGCTCACTAGTAGTAATAGCAAAAACTTAGATTGGCAGTCCCAACATGAACAAATTCGCCAGCAGATCATAGCTGCGCTGACTAGTGAACCAGTGTTGATGATATTTAATCCAACACTTCCGATCGAACTACACGCTGATGCCAGCTCTGATGGCTATGGTGCCATGCTCATTCAGAAGTGTGAAGGCAAGCAACATGTGATTGCGTATTACAGTCGACGAACTACACCAGCGGAGTCCCGCTATCATTCGTTTGAGCTAGAGACCATGGCGGTTTATAATGCGGTTAAACATTTTCGGCAATATCTTCATGGTCGGCGGTTCACTGTGGTCTCCGACTGTGCTTCTGTGAAAGCATCAAAAAGTAAAACAGATTTGTCATCACGTGTGCACAGATGGTGGGCATATTTACAGTCGTTCGACTTTGACATCGTGCACCGTGAAGGCAGTCGCATGAGACATGTAGATTTCCTATCCAGGAATCCCACACCGGATGCAGTGGTAAGACCTTCCCCTACGCGGGTCGAAGAGAAGCGGATAGACTTAGCCGAGCTGTCAGAAAATTGGCTGCAGGTTGAGCAAGAAAAGGATGAAGAAATCGCGAAAGTCATATCCGACCTGCGCAACGAGGTAATGTCCGATGATCTCAGGAAAACGTATGAGATACGTAATAACATTTTGCACCGTCTTGTCCAGCGGAATGGGCGCACCAAGTGCCTACCCATTGTCCCGCGTACACTGAGGTGGTCAGTTATTAACAATGTTCACGAATCCATCATGCATCTAGGCTGGCAGAAAACATTAGAGAAGGTGTACGACCACTACTGGTTTCAGGGTATGTCAAAATACGTGCGTAAGTTTACTGATAATTGCATCACATGCAAGGTATCTAAGCCTAGCACTGGTCGTATACAGTCAGAGCTGCACCCTATCCCCAAGTGTACGATACCGTGGCACACAGTGCACATCGACGCATCTGGCAAATTGAGTGGCAAGAACAACATCAAAGAGTACGTATTCGTCTTGATTGACGCGTTTACTAAATATGTCTTGTTGGTTCACACCAAAAATATTGACAGTGACAGCAGTGTACGAGCCCTTCGCCAAGGAATCTCCTTATTTGGAGCTCCTCATCGTGTAGTCGCGGACCAAGGGCGTTGTTTTGTGGGTAAGAAGTTCACTGAATTTTGTGCCAGCCACAGCATCGAGCTACACTTGATTGCCGTAGGTGCAAGCAGAGCTAACGGTCAGGTAGAGAGGACAATGAGCACCTTGAAGAGCATGCTCACAGCGGTTGAGACGAGTAAGGATCGATCGTGGCAAGATTCACTTGGTGATGTACAGCTAGCTATAAATTCCACAGTCAATCGTGTAACAAAAGCTAGCCCATTAGAAATCATGATAGGTAAATTTGCGAGACCTTTGACTCTAATGACCGCCAGTGACGATGTCGAAGTAGATTTAGATAAGGTGAGGGAACAGGCGGCTCAGGGCATAGAATTAAATGCGGCATATGATAAGAAACGCTTTGATTCCAACAAGGCCAGATTGCAAAGATTTTCAGTGGGTGACGTAGTCCTTATAAAAAACGAAGAAAGGAACCAGGTCAAGCTGGACCCCAAATTCAAAGGTCCATTCAAAATAATACAGGTCCTGGAAGGTGATCGTTACGAACTGAAATCTTTAACGTCCAGGAGAACTTACAAGTATCCTCACGACCGTATAAGAAAAGCCCCTGATCATCAAGTTCCCAAGGAATTAGATTTTCCATCAGATGATGATGATCATGAATCCAATGAGGATTAATTTTTGACGCGTAGCAAATCATTATTTTGGCATTGTGTTTGTACAACCGAAGGACCGTGTTGTATTGAGTGTGGGAACCGAAGGACTGAGTTTCCAATAGCCGAAGGACTGGCTATGGAGGTGGCCAAGCCACTGGTGTAACCAACGGACCGGTTACTACTACGACTTATTGAGCCGATGGACTGGCTTGTGGCCGATGGACTGGCCTATCGTGATTTGCTACTTTGTTAACACTTTTGAGATAATTATTTTTTTACTGTACGAGTACATAGAGAGACGGGGAACTTGACGATCAGATTGATTTATGTCTGTATTATGTTTTATTCTTATGTAAGCTTTCCGATTGTATTTTCCTTTTTTTTTTGTTAGCCAGAATGGCCGAACGGAAATACTGTTTGTATTTTCTTGTTCCCAGGGTCAACTTCGGCACCCGTGGACGGGTGATAGTCAAGATGGCCGTGTCGGAAAGGAAAATGATCTTAGTACATTTCCATTTTCTAGCTCCTAACGCCGTCTAGCTATTTTGCAGTGTACTTAACTCTTTAGTGCGCCTAACGCCATCTAGCTATTTTGCAGTGTACTATTTCTTTAGTGATACTCTTTGGGTTCTCTGGTGCGTTTTATTCGCACGCTTATTGTTAATTGTACGTTCCTATAACCGTTATGTAGCCGTTTTAACGTAGTTAATTTATAGCAGGTTATCATGCATCGGAAACGCAGACCAAGGCTGGTCTGGACAAGGCCTTCTTATAAATATGGCGGGTAGTTATAAGAAATTCATTGTGCATTTGCAGTTCACATCGAAAGTTCTTCCCAAAACGTAAAAAAAAAGGGACTTGTCTGTTTCCCATGGCTTTGAGTAGTTTAAATTATTATCAGATTGATTAGTATTGTAAAATCCGTGTAAATTGAGTTGATTAAAGCTGTTTTGCAAAAGAAAGTGCTACTGTTTGTTGTTGCCTGAGGAACCTAGTCGTTGAGAACCATGTCAAGTGTGGCTGAGGAAGAGCCAGATGAGGTAACTACGCCCCCTATTGCTCCCGATCCGTCATATATATAATTGTTAGAATTAATTTTTAATAAATTTCAAATTAATAATTTTGCTACAACTATTTAAAAAAAAAATTAAAATTATTAAAAAATATATTGTAACAAAGAGTTGTAATAATTTATTATATAAATATAATACATAATAATTATAGATACTTTTTAAAATTAAAATTTTGTGTGAGTTAGACGACATCTCATTCTCATCAACATGGTAAGTGACGATGTAGTCGAGGATGGTACACGCAAACTCAAATAATGCCTATTCACTCTCGCCTTGAAGATCCTGATATGGATCATTTTATATATATATATCAACTCGGCAAATGTTGATCATTCGGGTTGTAGCATCAGTTAATTGTTGATCCGTTGGCAATTGTTGATCTCGACAGCTTTTGTTGATCTAATGTATGACCCTGCATACAAATGTGGCTCCGCTCGGATCAACAATCGCTGTCCCTTTTAGAGCACAAATACGATAAATTCATAACATTCTTTATACAAATCCGCTCCATCAAATTTTGATCTGATTCAAATGTACCAATCAGAGGCCACCATTCTTATGATTGGTGGTTTTCTTATGTGCGTTGTTGCCACTTTGTTTCTTTGCTTTGTACAACGTCACAACACGTGTATGAATGAACGTCAATAACTATAGAGGAGAATTTCAATTTTGGCCAGGACTATGTACAGTATTCCAAATAAAAATATATTTTTTTTAGAGGTCAGAAAAAAATATAATTTTTATTAAAACTTATTAGATTGTAAAAAATAATATTTTTATAAAGTATGGCAATATTTTTCATGCGTTTATGACAAATCTATACATATAATAAAATAGAAAATTCGCGTGTCTGAACATCCATACTAATATTATAAATGCGAAAGTAACTGTCTGTCTGTCTGTCTGTCTCTCTTTCACGCCTAAACAGCTGAACGGATTTTGATGAAAATTGGTATGGAGGTAGGTACTTTGAGACCCGGGGAAGGACATAGGCTACTTTTTACCGCGGGAAAACTTCTCATTCCCATTTCCCGCGGGAAAATTACAGCTGATAGTTAACGCGATACGTACACATACAAACAAACACAAACACACTAAAAGTCTACGGTCTGCGATCTGCTGTCTGTGTTCTGTGGTCTGCGGTCCACGGTCTGCGTTCTGCGGTCCACGGTCTACAGTCTACGGTCTACGGTCTGCGGTCTACGGTATGTGGTCCACGGTCTGCGTTCTGCGGTCTACGGTCTGCGGTCTCCGGTCTACGCTCCAGTCTACGGTCTGCGGTCTGCGTTCCACGGTCTGCGGTCTCTGGTCTACGCTGCAGTCTACGGTCTGCGTTCTACGTTCTGCAATCTTCGGGTACGGTCTACGCTCCGGTCTACGGTCTACGTTCTGTGGTCTGCGTTCTACAGTCTCCGGTCCACGGTTTGTGGTCTATGGTCTACGTTCTGCAGTCTCTGGTCCACGGTCTATGCTCCGGCCTACGGTCTACGGTCTGCGTTCTGCAGTCTACGGTCTACGGCTTACGGTCTGCGTTCTGCAGTTTCCGGTCTACGGTCTACGCTCCGGTCAACGGTCTGCGGTCAGCGTTCTGCGGTCTACAGTCCAAAGTCTATAAAGTCTATAGTCTACAGTCAAAATATTTTGTTTCCAAGTAAAGGATGTCACATACCTACGCGGGCATTTCGCGGGCAGTGACAGTCGGTCTGTCATATAGTATGGAACTGCCCGCGACCATCGACAAGCCGATCTTACAGTTCCATATATTCTGACAGGCCACTGTCGCTGCCCGCGAGCTGCCCGCGCAGTTATGTGACACCCTTAAGGGGTAGCCCACATCTGCGCGATCTGTGACAGCGATCTTTGACAGATCTGTCAGAATGTATGGAACTGTCGGATCGCGCGATCTAACCGCTATCACTG
Source organism: Coleophora flavipennella (assembly GCA_947284805.1). Classification (NCBI taxonomy): domain Eukaryota; kingdom Metazoa; phylum Arthropoda; class Insecta; order Lepidoptera; family Coleophoridae; genus Coleophora; species Coleophora flavipennella. The sequence continues at coordinate 1,025,524 of CAMYPC010000001.1, read as the reverse complement.
CCGCGCAGGTATGTGACACCTTTAAGGGGTAGCCCATATCTGCGCGATCTGTGACAGCGGTCTGCTGTCAAAGATCGCGCCTTGACCGCTCATATATGAGCCACCCCTGATTTTACAATAGATTAACGTCAAAACTAAGTTTATTCAATACAGTCTATAGTCTACTTTTTTATAGTGGTTTCCAGTGCAAACAATTAAAAAATAAAATGCGTTGAATGATTTTGTATTTTTAATTTTTAATTATATTATAAATGCAAAAGTAACTGTCTGTCTTTCTTTCATGCCTAAACGGCTGAACGGATTTTGATGAAATTTTCTATGGAGGTACTTTGAGACCCCGGGGAAGGACATAGGCTACTTTTTACCGCGGGAAAACTTCTCATTCCCATTTACCACGGGAAAATTACAGCTGATAGTTAGCGCGGTACGTACTCATACAAACACATACCTACACCAATAGCACACCCCGGACACTCCATACAAACGAGCGAGAAATGATATACATAATTATAACTGACGTATCTATAGGCAACAATACAGGTAGGGTTGAATCACACCGGCGGCGGTATTGGTCACAAAATGTTTGTTAGTTTATTTACTGAACGCTGTGTGAATACTAAACTCTTTTTTTTTATACTTTTCGTTGTAAATCTGACGGCGAAAATCGCTGCTTATTCCAAAAAAAGGTGAAGTCAATTTGATCACCAAGATTCACCAAGGCTCAGCCCCCTCCACCCATTTCAAACCCCCAAATTTTATAGTGTTAGAAGATGACCGTATAAAATAATAGCAGTTTTCAGAAAAATTCAGTTGGGCCTTTACGTTCGGTAACTGGTTGGTTTTTATGCTTGTGAACGAAATCACAGCGGCGGCGCGCAAAGTGAATATAGTGAATAAAAGTGCTTGCGTAGCTCGTCCTTTACGTTTGGTACTCAATCTACACCCAATCTGAGTGACGGGGGGGTGAGGTCGAATTTAGAGAGGGGCAGGGAGTGTCCATACTGTACGTTAGTACTAATATATATACTGTGCCAATAGTCTACGGCAGGATACTTTTTACTTCTGGAAAACTTCTCATAATCACGGGAAAACTAAGTTTGTATGAAACTCAGTAGGGTAGGATGGGTAGTAATTTTTTGAAAACTATTGCATCATCATCATCATCATATCAGCCACAAATCGTCCACTGCTGGACAAAGGCCTCCCCCAAGGATTTCCACGACGACCGGTCCTGCGCTGCCCGCATCCATCGGCTTCCCGCGACCTTCACCAGGTCATCGGTCCACCGCGTGGGAGGCCTGCCTACGCTACGTTTTCCGGTGCGCGGTCGCCACTCGAGAACTTTACTACCCCATCGGCCATCTGTTCTACGAGCTATGTGCCCTGCCCACTGCCACTTCCGTTTAGCGATTCTGTAAGCTATGTCGGTTACTTTAGTTCTCCTGCGGATCTCCTCGTTTCTGATTCGATCACGCAGAGAAACTCCGAGCATAGCACGCTCCATTGCCCTTTGGGTGACCTTGAGCCTTCTTATGAGGCCCATAGTAAGCGACCATGTCTCAGTTCCGTAAGTCATCACTGGCAACACACACTGGTCAAAGACCTTAGTCTTGAGACACTGCGGTATTTGGGACGTGAAGATATTGCGAAGCTTCCCGAACGCTGCCCAGCCGAGTTGGATTCGTCGATTGATCTCTTTCTTGAAGTTGGAACTACCTAGCTGGACTGTTTGTCCCAGGTATACTTATTCGTCAACAACTTCCAGTGTCGAGTCTCCAACCTTTAGAGGAGTGGGTGCGACACGGACATTTAACATTATTTTCGTCTTGTCCATGTTCATTTTAAGACCCACTTGTTGAGAGACCTTACTGAGGCCATCGAGCATTGTGCTTAGGTCTTCCATAGTCTCAGCCATGACCACGATATCGTCAGCGAATCGGAGGTGGGATATGTACTCGCCGTTGATATTGATGCCGAGTCCACCCCAGTCCAGAAGCTTAAAAACATCTTCCAGGGCGGCGGTGAACAGTTTCGGAGATATAACGTCTCCTTGTCTCACCCCTCGCTGCAACTGGATAGGTTTCGAGTTCTGGTCCTGGAGGCGAACCGACATGGTGGCGTTTTCATACAGACACTTCAACACCTCGATGTATCGATGGTCAATTTGGCACCGCTGGAGAGACTGTAGCACAGCCCAAGTTTCGACTGAATCAAAGGCCTTCTCATAGTCCACAAACGCCAAGCATAGTGGCTGATTGTACTCTTCGGTCTTCTGTATAATCTGCCGCAGCGTATGTATGTGGTCTATGGTACTAAAGCCTTTTCGGAAACCGGCTTGTTCGGGAGGCTGGAAGTCGTCAAACCTGCGTGCGAGACGATTCGTAATGACTCTCGAAAACAGCTTGTAGACATGGCTCAGAAGTGAGATGGGTCTGTAGTTCTTCAGCAGAGTGTTGTCGCCCTTTTTGAAGAAAAGCACGACCACACTTCTGTGCCATGCCTTAGGCGTTTGTCCCTCGAGTATAACGGAATTAAATAACTTCTGAAGAGCTTTTAGTACCGGTGATCCACCTGCTTTCAGAAGTTCAGCCGTAATTCCATCATCACCCGGTGCCTTGTTGTTCTTGAGCTGTTTGAGAGCCATTCTAATCTCGTACAGACTGACGTCCGGGATATCTTCGGTATAGTGTCGGGTTAGTCTGGCTCTTGGGTCTTCAGCCAGATCGCTGACAGGCAAACGTGTGGTCTTGTACAATTGTCCATAGAACTTCTCAACTTCTTCCAGCAACTCAGTCTTAGACGATATGGTCCTGCCGTCCTCAGTCTTCAGCTTGGTCAGTTGGCTTTGTCCAACAGACAGATCTCTCGCGAACACTTTGAGCCTTTGTTGTGCTCGATCGCCTCTTTAATACAATTTGTATTATATTGGCGTAAATCGTGAGTTAGGGACGTAGAGATCTGCCTGTTTAGTTGCCTATACTGAGTAGCGTCTTCAGAGGACTGCAAAACCAATCTGCGTCTTTCTTACATGAGGTTGCTGGTGAAGTCGGAGATTTTTTTGGTTCTGTTTGAACGGCGAGTTTTAAAAATCTTAGACCCGACCGTTTGAACAATTTCCACGAACCTGTCATTATAATCGTCCACATTCTTGCAGTCTCCTAGGCATTCGAAACGATTGTGCAACTCGAGCTGAAAGCTCTCGGGGTTTTGGAGCTGGATGGGCGCTGGTCGGAGCGTAGACTTCATCAGTCGACATCTTTCTAGCTTGGTCTTTAGATTCAATGTGCCTCTGACCATCCGGTGATCGCTTCCTGTTTTGACTGAATTGATCACGGAGACATCATTGAATATTTGCCTCCTTGTCGACAAAATGAAGTCTATCTCGTTTTTTGTTACGCCATTGGGATGCAACCATGTCCACTTCCGCTGTTTTGACTAATTAAAGAAGGAGTTCATCATAAAGAGGCTCTCCTTCTCCATAAAGTCGGCCAGCATCTGGCCACGTGCATTTCTTACTCCATATCCAAATTGCCCCACTCTCAGCTCACCATCGCTTCGTTTGCCCAGTTTCGCGTTAAAGTCCCCCATAACAACGGTATAATGGGTCCTGGTGCTATGTAAGGCTGTAGAGATGTCCTCATACATAGTCTCTACCTCGTCGTCGGAGTGTTCCGTAGTCGGCGCGTATACCTGTATGACCTTCATCGAATACCGTTTGGTGATTCTGAGTATAAGGTATGCTACCCTTGTCGAAACGCTCACGATTTGGACCACATTGTTAATGAGGGACGTGTGGACGAGAAACCCGACACCACCCTGGGACTGTTGGTCGCCCTCCCGGAAATAGAGCAGGTTTCCGGATTTTAGGATCATGGTGTCCTCTCCCTCTCTTCGGACTTCACATAAACCTACGATATCCCACCGTAACCTGCTCAATACTTCTTCGAGTTCTGCAAGTTTCTCGTCAGTCCGCAGTGTGCGCGTGTTGTAAGTTGCCAGGGCCAAAGGTCGTTAGGTTTGGTAGCCTGGCATCTGCCGGGGATTCTTCGCACCCCCTACCCCGCCGTTACCATGACTGCTACCGGAGCCAGGAATAGCGGAGCTGCCGGGGACTAGGGGCCGTTTTCTGGGTGTGAAATTCATTAGGGGGTTTTGCCGTAATCGCCACGCTTGGCAGGCGGGTTGGCGATCGCAGTTTGATTGCAGGTGTGTTGCAATGTACGGAAAGACGCTGCTGCCCATCCTCCGGTTTTAAGTCCCTTAGTCGCCTCTTACGACACCCATTGGAAGAGATGGGATGGTCCTATTCTTAGCCGGGAACCATACGGCCATTGCATCCTGTAGTAATTATTTGAAAACCGAAATTAAGTTTCTAAATGAAAACAATGGTGCGAGCAAAGCCGCGGGTATCAGCTAGTTGAATATATTTACAAAAATCTTATTGGGGGCGATGTTAAATTAGTTTAAAAAAATAGAACAATTTGCAATGTTTTCTAAAGTTTTTGTCTGTCTGTTTATCTGTTTGTCTGTTTGTCCGTGCTAATCTCCGAAAGTACTGGATCGATTCTAATAAAACTTTTTGTGATGTATAGCTACTAATCCTGGCCTACATCTGAGACAACTTTTATCAAAATCGGTTGAGCAGAACGAGAGATATTAAACTTACAAATTTATACAAAAGTTCTGACTCCACGCGAACGAAGTCGCGGGCACAGCTAGTCTATTAACTGGAAAAAAATTGAGAAGAGTTGAGGGGTGAGTTACAAATAGAAGTGAGTAAACGAGTAAAAGGATGAGTAGGGAAATAAGAATCCCATCAAAAATATAAATGTAATGTTGGCCAAGGTTCTTGAAAAAGGGTTGAAATCTAAACTAACAGCCAAGTTCATAATAATCAGAACCATAATATTACTCACTCAAACTTGGCAGGTTTTCGGCGGCACGACGAATATCAACCAGAAAATTGCAGTCGATTGATCACATTGAAGGGTAGGTAGGTACAGATTTAATTTTATAGGCCATAATGGCCTTCGAGACGGTCATGCTGGACTTTTTTGTCATATAATCATGCCGACAGTAAAAAAAGAAGAACGGTACTTTAGTATTTCTAAAGAGATTAGGTTGATGGGAGATAAAAATAACACTGTTTTTAGAAATGATCTTACCTATGATCTTATGTATTCCGACACAATTATTTTTGTTAATGGAATAAAATAAATGAAATGAAAATATAAATTATTATTGTTGCGTATTTCTCCAATGCGTGTTTCATATTACTACCTTCTTTTTAATAAGCAAAACCTAAATTTTAACAATTATCGGTACCTACTATGACTTTCTACACATTAGTAAAGTGTACCTACGTTATGTAGTTACTCACCCATGTCGTCCATTATCACAATATTTAGTTTCACGCGGGTAGCTACTCGCGCGCGTGTTCTGTGCACGAACACCACATTCTAACTGAGACAGACGAGCGCCCCCGCCCGAGCGAAGGGCACACAATAATCGTGGGCGCAGTATCTATTTCGCTTTACTTGAACATCTGTCTCACTTGTGCAACGTTGCCGTTCTGCAGTATCGGTTTAAAAGTTCACGGCAAATGTTGCTCATAAATGATTTATATAGATCAACAAAGCATTATTCTCTTGTAAAAAAAGAGCCGTTACAGGATCAACAACTGCCGTGCCAGTTGGTGTCAAGGTAGCGACTTTTCCGTAGGCTTGGGTAGTGCGTTACAAGCCGGTGAATAAATGTAAATCAAAAATAAAACGATACCCGCAATAATTCCCTAGTAAACTGCGGACAAAGGTGGATCAACATTTAACGTGTATTTCAGCCTGATCAACAACGGCCGAAAGGAGGACAATATATATAAGGTCTAACAAAATTAGCTGAAACTATTTTAAGGGCAAGTTCAGCAAACGAAACTGAAAAACTTTTTCTTCAGCGACCATACCGAATTCTAAAAAAAAATCGCCACATTCCATTACTGCCTACTTAAATAAATAATATTCTCGTAGTACGGTCCTGGTTTTTGTTTACATCGCTGGACTCGTGACGTGTCGCAACAAAACTGTGCACTGTGCCCGGCCGTTGACCTTTGCTAGTTCATTCAATCAATTCTTATTTAAAATACTTAAAACCTTATAGTTCCCCTTTTAGCTGTAGGTAGTAAAATACAACCTAACAGGTATTTACACTTTACGAAAAAGAAGAAATTGAAATTGAAGGCGGCGGCCCCTTCTATTAAGGAATTTGAGGTCGTTGAACGAACCACGCGAAATGTACCTACGGGCAAGCGCCTACAAGCAACTGTGATGTAAATAAATATCTCAGTTACTCTCGTGCACTCATTGAGTTACGTTGCTCAAAGCCTAACCTATGACATTTTGTGACCTAAGTGCCTAAGTCACAATACAATTTTTGTATTGTGCCTAAGTTAAGTGTTTCGTAGTGAAAATGCCGTACAAAAGTATTTGGACATGGTGGTGTGCTATGAAGTTTGTAAACCACAAGTTTGGGATGTAAGAAGGAAGGCTGCGGTAAAGAATCGGAATGATCGGAGCGGAGGCTTGTGCTACTATTATCATCTGTGGCGGAGGCGCGTGGGCTGCGGCTGCTACGGTACGATGGCCAGTGCCGCATTCATTAAGATTTCTTTTTTTTTTATTGTAGATTTTTTTTCTTAGATTTCAGTATGGTCGCTGAAGAAAAAGTTGTTCAGTTTCGTTTGCTGAACTTGCCCTTAAAATAGTTTCAGCTAATTTTGTTAGACCTTATATATATATATATATATATATATACAGGGTGTTTTTTTAATACCGAGCAAGCCTTAAGGGGGTGAATCCTGACATGATTCTAAACACATTTCACAAAAAAAAAGTGTACCTTAAATTTTTATAAAAAAAATCTTTCATTTTCAAAAATAATGCACGACTTGAAAAGTTTAATGCACCGTCCGTTCCACGTGACGCACGCGACGTTGCCATGCTGCCGCAAAGGGAAACTCCCGCGCGAGCGCTCCCGCGGCCCGCCCCGCCCGGCCACGGCCACCCGCTCGGCCCCACCGACCGACAATCGACAGTAACGTCCCGCTCGCGTTTGGTGCAGGTTGTGTTTGTGCTTTCGTAATACGCCCGGCGCGCTACGCGAAAATGCCACGTCGCAGTTTATTTTCGAATGCGGATTTCTTGGACTTGGTTTGTTTGTACCACGAGTGTGATGGTAACGTGCCAATGACTCGAAGAGAGTGGATGCGCCGATATCCAAACCGCCGTGTACCAACAAGAGCCAGAATCTCTCTCACTGTACAGAATCTACGAGATCACGGACAATTCGAGACACCTCGACATGCCAGAGGTCAAGGCCAGCCCGGAATTTCATTACATCTCGAAGAAAGAATTCTTGAATACTTTCAAAACGAGCAAACACTTTGAACATTTAATGCGACTGACGTAAGTGATCATTTTTTTTAAAATCATTGTAAATCTTAAATTCGTTTAATCATTTGTAAATTGTAAATAAGTTGATTCAGTTTTTTAAGTAAAACACCTAATTTATACGTAACAAAAAAATTACCTTCCTAATTTTTAGGGTTCCGTACTTTAAAAGAAAAAAAGGGTCCTTTTTTTAAATCACTTTGTTGTCCGTCTGTATGTCTGCCCTTTTTGTCAGGAACGTGTGGAGGTGTCAAATTGAAATGAATCAAATCTGTAATCCCTTGAAGCTTTGAAAAAATCAAACTTCTAAGTTAACGTTATTTAAAAATAGCCGTTTTGACGTTCACAAGGGTATAAATTTCCTGGTGACCTAGAATCATGAAATTTGGCAAGTACACGTGAAGACAAAAATAAAATAAAACGTTTTGAAGTTATTCCAAAAAAAAAAATCTAAGTAGGAAGGTAAGGAACCCTTCATGTGAAACTCTGACTCGCGCTTCGTTTTTTTTATTGTGTTGTTGCCAGTCAGCTTAATTAGGTATTTTGACGGTTCTAAGCCCGTACATTACGAAGGGAAAACTGACTCAATCTATCAAAATGACGCAGAATGATTTTGTTTTTTATTTTATTAAAAAACACTTATTTAATGAAATCCAAAGTTATTCACGATCGTGACGAGGTACGTAGGTAGAAATCATGCGACGTTGCCGTCTTGTTGCAAGATCCGAACGTCACGCGCAAGTTTACTGACCCCAGCCAGCTGTACGACGGTAGCTTTGCGATGTGGACTTTTTTAGACAAACTTAACTAATGATTGTGGGAAAACTAGTAAAGATTTTTATTTGAAAAAAAATTCTTATTTTTTTTTCTCGTGTCTACGTAACACCCCCTTAAGGCTTGCTCAGTATTAAAAAAACACCCTGTATATATATATATTATATTCTTTATTGCACAGAGATATTTACATGAAAAACAATTAGAAAGGACGTATACATATATGTATTATTGGGGTGGTTTTTCTCTGAATATGATATACATACTATAATCCGTTGTTGAAAAGGGACCTCAGGGACCCTCAGATATCGATTTTGGAAGCAATCGGTTCAGTAATTTAAAAAATCAAAATGGAAGCCATTTTTGATTCTGACAACGGATTCTTGATCAGAGATCTAAGGTACTGTAGAGATCGTATGTTTCTACATACATCTACTTCCAGCCTCTTTGCTTAGTTTCTTGCCAGCGCGAATCGTATTAAGAATATTAGTTTAAATTTGATTTTATAAGTCATTCGAAAGCTTTTTGAAACAATAGATAGATTGGAGGGCTGACCGTGAGCCAGGACAGAGGTTCTTTGAGTAGAAGTATATTTTTATTATCCGCGCGTCTGGGCTGAGTTCCCTAAAACCATAGCAAGAAAGTAAGAGGAATCATTGAAGCTAATAATAATCAGTCAGCCGACATAGCATTCTCCAATTTTTTACGTTTTAAAATAAATAATCATCGCTGGTGATCATTTAAAACGTATCCCAAGTATTTCATTTTTAGTTACACCCCCGGCGTCTCGTTGACGACGTCACATTTGGTGGAGGGGCCCACATTTGGTGGAGGTGCTCACAGTACCTTCAAATATCGATTTTACACTATTGAAGTAATTTTTCTACGTAATGGCTTTTTTTTTTCATTTATTTGTCAAGTATTGTGACAACTAACCCTTGGTACTGTGATCAGTGACTCGTGAAATCGGCGATGACGCGATTATTATAGGCGTTCGACGACTGTATGGATTCTTAGACTGTGCCAGAACTGTGGAGGTAGCTAAGCAGTGTGCGAGGAACATTCATCAATAGGATAGTAAAAGAAGTATATTTTCCTAGCCTAGCTCAGTGTAGCTTTAGTGAAAAAGCCCTTAGAAGAGAGAGGTTTTTGTATGTATATGTCACGGCTAAAGGTGGGGTGTGAACATAAATTTAAGATTAGCCAGCTAAAGTTGTTTGCGTAAAGTCCTATTATAAGTTGGTATTTGAGGATTAACCATACACAACAAGATCTACCCAACACTGACTGGGTAATGTTTTTTGGGTGGTGAGCGAGCGAAGTGAGCAATGTTAGGTTTTTAGGTTTGATTGATTTCACAGTCGAAGAGCCTCGCCCTGGGTGAAGTTTATGTATCAGAGAGGCATACAAGGGATGTTTGCAAGGTAGTATGGCGGTGTACACCCCACTTGCCTGCTGACTCGTACGTAGCACACTGCTTACTTGCAAAAAAGTCAGCTACATGTTTAGCGTTGATAGAAAGAATCGCAACATTTTACGGCTTCGATACGCATCCTTGCACATCTCTAGTGGATAAGCAGATTTAGGTGGACATTACAGGCTTGGAGTGCACATAACCGGGCTGCCATTATATCCAAAAATAGGTCTGGTCAGGTTTGATTAATTACACAGTCGAACTCCCCCTATGGAAGCCCGGTAAGTACTCTTTATTGTACTGTGCGGGTTATGTGCAAAACAAACCCATTACAGAAAAGACATGTTATTATAAAATGTTATTTATTTATGTAAACACACTTACCACCACTTTTCATCCTCCGGTAAATTGACAAAAAGCTTTATTGCGAGCAACATATTATCTCACATTTTGATTGAGTCCTATCTCAAATTGCCGACCCCGAAAATTCCTCAATAGCAAAACGGAGGAGGAATGAGGATAAACCTCATCAGGTAGGTTACCTCCTACGTTTATTTACTGAAGAAGAGAAAATAACGTTTATTAACTGAAGAAGAGAAAATATCACATTAAAAAGAAAGTCACTTAAATAAAACACACTGAAATCCGAACAAAGCTCATTTAATTAATCACTTGAACTTGAATCCGAAAAGAAAATATTGCGAAAATACATTGACTATACTACGAAAATATCACACAGCGAAAACATAAAAAACCAGCCAAGTGCGAGTCGAACTACAACTCCGAGGGCTCCGTACTACCACACATACACAGACACACACACACACAACTACATAGTCGATTACCTATTCACTTTACAAACAAAAGACATCAACGCGAAGTACAAATATATTTTATTTTATTATTTTATTTTATTATATTTGGAAAACTTACTGCTATTATACATTAATGATAATGCTTTTTATGTCTCACAGTTCGGACCAATGAGTATTGAAATCACTACTTACTCTACTCCTTACATAAAAAACGTTAAAAAACCGACTTCCATCGCAACAAATTAGTACATTTTTGCATTATTATTTTTGGTTTTTGTTAATTTTCTACTAAAAAACTACACCGATTTTGATAAAATTTATATGGGACCACACGGGAAGTACTAGCTTTCAAATAAAAAAAGAATCATAAAAATCGGTTTACCCAGTCAAAAGTTCTGAGGTAACAAACATAAAAAAAAAAAAAACATACAGACGAATTGAGAACCTCCTCCTTTTTGGAAGTCGCTTGAAAATAAATTCAAACGTTCCAGTAACATTCTTGTAAAAAATTAAAATAAAAATAAATCGCAAAAAAATATTTAATAACAAATTAAATCAAACAAGAACAGATGTAAAGCTACTTGGGATGTAATTACTTCAACAGTAAATAGGAATATATATAGCACTGACATTAATTCTATTCCATACAATAACATGACATATACTAACCCTCAGGACATTTGTAATATTTAAATGATTATTTTATAAAGACTAATAAACAAAATTCGAATTCTACTTGTGACAATTTGATAAGTAATAACCCTTCCACTATTTTTCTACGACCTATTGACGAAAAAGAAACATTAAAATTAATTATGTCCATGAACAACACCTAGAATTCCAATTTTCATAAATATTTTTTTTATCATTTTCTGAGATATGGACGGCCGAATATCTTTATGACTGACTGAGTCATAGTTCTCTTGGTAAAAGATTTATTTCTAATACCATGTGGTAAGTTATCTCGGGAAGTAGGTGTATGTTGGATATACTTAAAACTGTTTTGAAAATTTTAGCAACTAGTATCTCATCTGTGATTTTTTGCACATTTTTGGTTTGAGCTGTGCGTTGATAGATCAGTCAGTCAGTAAATATATATATATATATATATATGTCGGAGTGTCATTGAAAACGCGACCAATACCAGCTCGAGATAAGTTTACATAGTTACACTTTGTTTGGATCAAACGTCAGGTATTAGTACCTGGGTGAAACCGGTGGTGGCGTGACGATCGCTTGTACTCGTGAGACGATCGTTTGTGGTAGCAAAGATGATGTATTAACGAAGGCTGTTTGTGCTGCCCACAGATCTACTAGTAGATCTGTGATTGAATGCGTACGAATACTAATACCAATAGAATAAAATGAAAAATGGCAGCCCTACTTATATTCAGTTTGGTCATACGACGCTGCTGCCAACATGAGAAACTGATAAAGACTAGGATAGAGATGGGATGTCGATGACAGAGAAGGGTTTCAAGTTCGATAAAAAGAATAATATGATGCAAAATAATTTTGTAATTAATTTTCATAAATAAAAAACTCGGTAAAATTTAAACGTTTTATTTACTGCAGATAATTACAAATTGTTAGCAGCCTCCACGAGCACTAGCGCCACCAACAACCGCACATGAGCCATGAGATAGTTATTTATGTATGAATTAATTAAATAAAGCATTTCTAAATTAAAAATAAATAGTTACAAATAATAATCGATAGACATTTGGTTTGTCATAGGTTGATTTGTACTATTAGTGCCATCTAGCAATGTAATCTTGTAACTCCACTTTATTGTTGTAGTTTGTACGAGTATCTGTAAATTGTCAATCGATTTAGTACGAGGTAGATGGCGCGGCCGTCGCCGGCCGTTGAGTCATAAAAAGAGGAGCGAGTCATTACCAACCTGCATTTTCTTGATGAGCTGTTTTCAAGTTTCGCCCTGCCCGAATAAACATCGAACTACATCTACGAGTTTCATTATTACCTACTTCTGGCGTTTCAAAATCTATTTAACATATTTCGTTTCTTTTAAACCTACTTCATATAAGTTCACAATTAAATTTTTAACCTCCGACATAAAAGAGGGTTGTCAATAGTTTGAATTTTTTGGCTGTGTGTGTCTGTCTGTATATTTATTTGTATGTGTCAGTGGCATTAGTTCCCAAACGGATGAACCGACTTTAATGTGTTTTTTTACTTTAAAAGACTGGGTTCAACTAGAAAATTGTTTCAGTCGTTCAAAGATTATCAGCTCTTTTCCTAGTTGGTTCAAGGATCTCAACAAGGATCTCTACAGGATGTAACGAAATTGGTGTAGGTCCCCTTTATTGAGGTTTCTACTCGTCATTCTGAACATATTCTTTTATGGCAATGCTGAAATCTAAAAAAAATTAACTTCACACAAATCGATTAACGGATCGACCAATTTTGTGTATTTTTGTATGGAGGGTGAATTATATTTATTTTGAGAATTGACTAGGTGTTCCTTGGGGTAAAGTTGTTTAGTATGATGATTAGAACGCCCGGTTAACGGGTCCTACACAATTTTTTGCACCCAATATATTCTACTTCTTTTCGTCGGATTGTTTTGAAATTTTGTACACGTTGTAGACTTAATTACCACACAACAGCGTTTTAGACCTGATGTTGCAGATAACATAACCAGAACACAATCACACTCTTGAAGAACTTGCAGCAAACAATATATGCTTGAGCTTGTTTTAAACAGTGTTTGATTCTAACTACAATGCAGCGGTGATATCATGATAAGTTGAAGTTGCAGCCAGGTTATTCAGATATCCTTCCTCAATTGTGAACCAATGTCGATGATTATTTTGATAGAGTGGCTTCCAAGCTGTAAAAAGTAAAAACAAAATAGAACAAAATATTATCTTAGAACATAATAACCGGTGTGATTAGTGATTACTTACCTACTTCGTTATGACATTGTTTTTGAAGTTATTTTCCAACATCGAAATTTTAAAGTTTAATATATTAATGCAGGGATCATTCTGAAATAAAAATTCACTGCAATTAATACACGCAATAATAATCATCATAGAAGTCGAAAGATGTCCAATGCTGGACAATGGCCTCCTCCAAGGATTTCCACGATGACCGGTCTTACGCTGCCCGTATCTAGCGGCTTCCCCCGACCTTAACCAGGTCGTTGCCTACTCTACATCTACGTCGCCACTAGAAAACTTTAATGCCCCAAACTAATTAAAAATAAACCGGAATATAAAAATCAAAATATCGATATTTACTTATCGATAAAAGTTCGTCCACACTATACCTATTGCATTTGGTTTGGTAACAAAATTTTTCGTAAAACTTGGATTAAATCTCTTATAAGAAGGTTAAGGACAAGTTAAAGAATAAAAATAATGAATTAATAAAATACCTTTTTATCATCTAACTAAGGGAAATTTCGCCATAAACGTACGTTTTGTATTGTTAGTCCGGCCGGCTTTCAATCCACAGATTTCACAAGTTTTATAATTCATTATTGCTGTTATTACACCCCAGATAACTATTTAATTACTCTAACGATGTCACACAGCGTGTATCCACTATTTAAGCCTGTATTTATGGAAAAAACCAAAACACACAGAAATCTTCGTAACGACGCAATAAAACGATAGATACTGTTTGGTGCCTGACTAAATGGCATTTGTCAGTAAGCGAATCCTAAATTGTCAGATCAAGAAAGAGACATTTGCACAAGGTAGAAAGAGACAAACATAGTTCGTTGTTATATTCGCTTTGATTCGTAACAGTTTCATATAAACAATTTTCTCTATAGAGTTTCGCTAGGCTATAATAAACTAAGTTTTTAAGAGTCGGGACTCCCATACATAGAAAGGAATTATAGCTTTGTATTGAACGCGTACGAATACTAATACCAATAGAATAAAATGAAAAATGGCAGCCCTACTTATATTCAGTTTGGTCTTACGACGCTGCTGCCAACATGAGAAACTGATAAAGACTAGGATAGAGATGGGATGTCGATGACAGAGAAGGGTGTCAAGTTCGATAAAAAGAATAATATGATGCAAAATAATTTTGTAATTAATTTTCATAAATAAAAAACTCGGTAAAATTTAAACGTTTTATTTACTGCAGATAATTACAAATTGTTAACAGCCTCCACGAGCACTAGCGCCACCAACAACCGCACATGAGCGATGAGATAGTTATTTATGTATGAATTAATTAAATAAAGCATTTCTAAATTAAAAATAAATAGTTACAAATAATAATCGATAGACATTTGGTTTGTCATAGGTTGATTTGTACTATTAGTGCCATCTAGCAATGTAATCTTGTAACTCCACTTTATTGTTGTAGTTTGTATCTGTAAATTGTCAATCGATTTAGTACGAGGTAGATGGCGCGGCCGTCGCCGGCCGTTGAGTTATAAAAAGAGGAGCGAGTCATTACCAACCTGCATTTTCTTGATGAGCTGTTTTCAAGTTTCGCCCTGCCCGAATAAACATCGAACTACATCTACGAGTTTCATTATTACCTACTTCTGGCGTTTCGATGATTATTTTTATAGAGTGGCTTCCAAGCTGTAAAAAGTAAAAACAAAATAGAACAAAATATTATCTTAGAACATAATAACCGGTGTGATTAGTGATTAATTACCTACTTCGTTATGACATTGTTTTTGAAGTTATTTTCCAACATCGAAATTTTAAAGTTTAATATATTAATGCAGGGATCATTCTGAAATAAAAATTCACTGCAATTAATACACGTAATAATAATCATCATAGCAGTCGAAAGATGTCCAATGCTGGACAATGGCCTCCTCCAAGGATTTCCACGATGACCGGTCCTACGCTGCCCGTATCTAGCGGCTTCCCCCGACTTTAACCAGGTCGTTGCCTGCTCTACATCTACGTCGCCACTCGAAAACTTTAATGCCCCAAACTAATTAAAAATAACCTGAATATAAAAATCAAAATATCGATATTTACTTATCGACAAAAGTTCGTCCACACTATACCTATTGCATTTGGTTTGGTAACAAAATTTTTCGTAAAACTTGGATTAAATCTCTTATAAGAAGGTTAAGGACAAGTTAAAGAATAAAAATAATGAATTAATAATACCTTTTTATCATCTAACTAAGGGAAATTTCGCCATAAACGTACGTTTTGTATTGTTAGTCCGGCCGGCTTTCAATCCACAGATTTCACAAGTTTTATAATTCATTATTGCTGTTATTACACCCCAGATAACTATTTAATTACTCTAACGATGTCACACAGCGTGTATCCACTATTTAAGCCTGTATTTATGGAAAAAACCAAAACACACAGAAATCTTCGTAACGACGCAATAAAACGATAGATACTGTTTGGTGCCTGACTAAATGGCATTTGTCAGTGAGCGAATCCGAAATTGTCAGATCAAGAAAGAGATATTTGCACAAGGTAGAAAGAGACAAACATAGTTCGTTGTTATATTCGCTTTGATTCGTAACAGTTTCATATAAACAATTTTCTCTATAGAGTTTCGCTAGGCTGGTAGTGATTACTACAGATCACTACTATAATTATATATGTTTACATGCTCAGTGCGTTCACGTGCAAAGTACAACGTAGTGATTTCTATACTCCTTGCAAAGTACTGCAAAGCCGGCAGGCCCGGCCCGGCAGCGCACAAAAACAAAGAGAATATTATACACTTTTTTTTCCCTCGCCCTTTTAGGGCAGGCTAAGGCTCATTGGCCATACCGCCTAGTCTTCAGTGGCTACGTTCCACTAAACGCCCGCAACGATTGTAACACCCTCTGTATCGTTCCACCTAAGGCCCGTGGTCGTCGCGAGCGATCACTCGACGTCATAGATGACGTCACTGTTCGCGACCACATCACGCCCACTTCGCCCACAAAATATTGGTGGGTCAGAGTGGGCTTTCACCAAAGAGAATGTGGCCTCCCTATTGAAGAAGAGACTCCGGCAAAAATCAGAAGAGGAGGAAGCGCGTGCCAAACGACATAAAGAGCGCTTGGAAATGGACGAAAAAATGCTCGCGTTACTTTCTAAATTAGTTGATAGAAAGTAATTAGTTTTATCGATTAAGTTCTGTTTTTTACGTGATAAGAGAGATTATATGATCATTTTCGAAAAACTAGAAAGTAAGTGTAATAGTGTAAGTTTTCATACGCAGTTAAAAAAAATCTATAGTATTCAGATTTAATATCGATTATTTATTGAACTATTTATACGAGAAAACAGAAACCTTTCACCATGCCGCCATATTGCGAGCACACAGCGCTCAAGATGTGCGTTCCACCTAAAACATTCGCCTACAACGCCCGCGGCATTTTTCCGTTAATGGAACGGCAGTTTCAGCGGTCGCGGTCGATGGCGTTGCGGGCGTTAAGTGGAACGTACCCAGTATATGTTTTTCAGTAGTATTCATTTGTAGAATTCACGTCTTCAGTAATTTTCAGTAGTTTCTTCACGTTCACATCATAACATTGTCTATAAACTAACCTAACCTACATACTCTAGCAAAATGATAGCACTTTTGCTAAAGCTTGCTCGGACTTCTTGTGGGAACTCGAAACACAGTATACACACTTTAATTTCATTATCCTACACAAGAAACACTTATATGATCCTTCGCTGATAAATACACTATCAATATTATACATCAAAAACCACTAAATTTTTTTTTATTTTTTTTACCAATTTTAAAACAAAATACAATTTTTTTTATCATCTAGCACCATTAAACCTGAATGGTTTGTCTTGGTGCTCAACAGTCGTCTACGAGCTATATACTTATAAAAACAAAAGAAAAAATATACATATATATATATAAAAATAATAAGTTAAGTAATGCATACCTACATAATATATACTTAACCATACTGCAATGCATATACAGGCTCAGTGAGATACTAGTTACTTCGTAAACACAGGTCACTGGCGTAACAAACGACACACTTCTATTATTGTAGTAGTGTGAGTGCGAACTCCGCAGTCACATATACAGGCTGATTCAACAAATCTAAATCTATCTAGTGTAATTCCTGAAAGTTTATTATTAATTGACATATTTAAAAAAAGATAAATGTTTTGCCATTTTTATGTTTCGACATATACAGTAAGTAGGTACCTATGTATTTTGCATTACTTTATTATAAAGATGTTTTGTTTGTGTATAAAGATGTTTTGTTTGTTTCGGATAATAAAAGAAAAATGACAAACTGAACGCCTTCTTTTCACACCAGGAGGTCGCGGGTTCGATTACCGGCGGGGTCAACTTTGTAAGACTCAGTTTGGTTGGTGGTAGGGCATTTTAATAGCCCACCTGGCTAGCTACCACCATGTTATGCCGCCAATCATCATGTGTTCCGGCTTGAAGATAAGATAGCCAGATCTCCAATGCGTTGGGGAATCTTGGTAAGCTCGCTTTCATCTTTGGTATCATCGTCACATGCCATCAGATGAGATGACGCCAAGGGCTTACTAATTGTGAATAAAAAAAAGTTATCTTTTTGATGGAACCTGTAGCCAAGGAAAAATACAATTCAAACAACAGTCTTGCATTACAGGCGAAAGTGAAGTAGCGTTCATAATACCTACCTACCCACACCCCACAGAAATTGACTCATTCACTGACTGACTGACATAATTGTCCTCCCAGAAGGAGCCGTCGGGGGTGAAAATGTTGTATAGGGGGTTTGGTAAGTGGGTACCGGTGAGTATAGAAAAACTTCAAGATCCTCGTAAACGACTCCTCATCAGAGAGTGACCCTACTGCCCGCCAAAACTATAATAGGTACAAAGTACCGCCTCCGTGGCGTAATGGTTAGTCCATTCGCTTCACACCAGGAGGTCCCGGGTTCGATTCCCGGTAGGGTCAACATATTGTGATACTGTTTGGTTGGTGGTAGGGCATTTCTAAGCCCGCCTGGCTAGCTACCACCATCTTACCTAATTCTTGCCGCCAAACATCAGCGTTAACAACATTGATGTGTGCCGGCTTGAAGATAAGATAGCCAGTCTCCATTGCGTTGGGGAATCTTGGTAAGCCCGCTTTCACCTTCGGCATCATCGTCACTTACCATTAGGTGAGATGATGCCAAGGGTTTACCAATAGTGAATAAAAAAATAAAAATAAAAGTTTGGTGGAAACTTTGGTCAAATTTGACAGGTGCCAAAAAAACTTCAAAATGGCGGAAGAACAAAATGGCCGCTATACTAATTTACAGAATTTCGTAATTCTACCAGAAGAAGCCATCGAGGGTGAATATATTGTATGGAGGGTTTGAAGAATGGGTGATGATGAGTATAAGAAGACTTTTAGACCTTCGAAAGCTGCTGCTCATCAGGGAGTGACCTTACTGTCTGCCAAAACTATGATACTAAATTGTATTAATATAAATAACTACACATTAACATCTAACTATTGCCGTCCTAGTAGCCATGGAGGATCATGTCTCTATGTTAAATCAGACTTAAAATCTAAAGAAGTGAAGGAATTATGTATTTTGTCGGTCGAGAGGTATTGCGAAATATCAGCGATAGAATTAATAGACTACGAATTGCTTGTGGTTTGTTTATATAGGTCAAATCACCACACAGTCAAAGTTTCCGATTTTATAGAAATTTTAGAAAAAGTGCTCCATTTAATTAATGAAACTGGTCTTAAATGCATTATTGTCGGAGATGTAAACATTGACCTTCTAGTGACGAGTTCTGGGCGAAAAGGACTGCTTGACACGTTATCAATTCATGGTTTTAATAGTTGTGTTGATTTTCCTACACGCGTCACAGAGAGTTCTGCCACATGTCTTGACCATCTTTATACAAACGAACCTTGCATATTACATTCATTATCCAGTGTTGATTCTAACCTGAGCGATCACTTGGGAGTGCGTGGTGAGATTGTGCAAGCCCCGACACTGAAGGCGCAGGCGGAAATCTTAACACGAAACTACACCACGTCTACCCGGGCTGCTTTCGTTTCAGCAGTAGAGAGTGTGGACTGGCAGGAGCTCTGTTGCCGGCGAACCTCGGCGAATGAACTAGCTCACTCAATAATAAATATACTTAGAAGTAAATTTGAAATTTGTTTCGCTATAAAGAAGAAACAACCTTTTAGTGTTACTCAATCTTGGGTTAGTGCAGACATATACAATTTAAAGTGCTTTCTTTTCGATTTATTTGACTTGTTAAAAAAATTTCCACAGGATAATGAACTTAATAATAAAATTAATGACATCGAAACCCAATATAATAATCTTTTAACAACAGAGAGGACAAGATACTTTTCAAAGAAAATTTTTGACAGCGATAACAAGTGTAAAACAATGTGGCGCATTGTTAACAACGAAATAGGTAAAAAGAAACGAACCCGAATAGACTTTACCGACATAGTTAGGCAACAATGTGGTATACAATTCCCCACAAAACATGATTTAGTAAACTGTCTTAACCAGAAATTCACAACGGCAGCGGAGCAATGCGGCGCCCCACAAGCTTGTATAGAGGGTGTGCGCACCGCCCTAGCCCGTGCGTGCCACCCCGCTGACCGTTGCTTAAAGCTAAAACACTTTACTCCGCAGGAAATACATACAATACTTACCAAGCGAGTGGCTAAGAAACCAACCCAAGATATTTACAATATGTCGGTAGAATTACTAACTTCTGTCTCGCATATAATTTCATACCCTTTGACTGTTTTGTTTAATCGTTGCCTAAGAAATGGTACATATCCAGGCCCTTTTAAGTTAGTGAAAGTGTGTCCATTGTATAAAGGTAAGGGAAAAAAGTCGGACCCCGATTGTTATAGGCCCATCTCTATAATACCTGTGATTGCAAAAATTTTCGAAAATGGCTTAACAACTCGCCTTACACACTTTCTTCAGTCCTTCGGGTTGTCGGATCGCCAATATGCCTATCGCTCACAGAGATCTACTACCATGTTGGTCCGGGAGGTTGTCAGTAGGATTCTTGATGCGCGTGAGGGAAAAAGAGAAATTGCCGTACTTTGTTGTGACCTTTCTAAGGCTTTCGATGTGACAGATCATGCTGTGCTGGCCATGAAACTGAAATATTACGGAGTGGAGGATAAAGCCCTTTCTCTCATAACTGACTCCATGAAAAACAGAGTTCAGCATGTCGTTGGCGACGGAGGCGCCGTTAAATCGGAAGGAGCTTCAGCGGATAGAGGAGTTCCACAGGGATCCTCTCTGTCTAACCTGACTTTTAGCGTTCTCTTAAATGATCTACCAAATAGTATTAAAGGAGCTGACATATTTATGTATGCCGATGATGTCGTAGCTGTGGTTACCTGTCCGAACCGCGAAGCCCTCGAGCACAGACTAAACCTAGTGGCGGAACAACTGTTTCACTGGTTCCATCTAAACGGGCTAGTGCTGAACATTTCAAAAACCCAATTCATACACTTCGATTTGTCAGGTAGGTCTCGCCAACCTCTTTCGGTTAAAGTGGGAAGCGTGACAGTTAAGCAGGTATGCACCACTGCTCTTCTAGGCTTTCACATTGATCACACATTATCTTGGGAAATTCATGTGGAGCAGCTATGTGGCAGACTGGAGGGTATCTGCTTCGCGCTGAGCCGCCTCGCCTCTACACTGCCCTGCGATGTCGTGCGAAATTGTTACTTCGCTACCGTGCAATCACTTCTGCAATACGGTATTGAATTCTGGGGTCGCGCCGCGGACTGGGAGCGCGTTTTCAGAATGCAGAAGCGTGCCGTCAGAGTGATGGCACGAATACCCTCTGATGTTTCAGCTAGGCTCTATTTCATAACCCTGGGAATAATGACGCTACTCTGCTTACTAATATGGCAGGTAGCAGCTTACGTGTGGCACAACATAGATAGTTATTCGAAACGGGGTGACCGAGATAGACACAATCTCCGGAGTGCAAACTTGCTCACAGCCGTAACGCACAGGTTAGAGAAATCTGCGAGAACCATACATATTATGGGCCCACAGGTGTATAACAAACTCTCTGTTGACATTAGGAACTCCTCTAGTTTTGACTCTTTTAAAAGTAAGCTACAGAAATGGCTTGTCGAGCGGTCCTTTTACACATATAACGAATTTTTGACATACAAGGGCTAAATATAAAATGTTATTTTAGAATTGTTTCATAATGTTAAATGTTTCAAAATGTGTCAACTATAATAATAATTTTACTTAAATTTTATAAATGTGTTATTATAATAATGTGACTTGTAATATTAATTACCAATAAATATATGTCTATGTCTATGTCTATGTCTACTTGCATACATACTTTTCAAACAGAGTTTGGTCTACACCTTGGTCAAATTTTGAAAGTTTAGCCTGCTGGGCTGAGGGTTGTGGGGTTCGATCCCCACCCAATGCAAACATTCGTCTGACATATAGATTTGTTTGCTCTGTGTCTGGGTGTTCCGGTTCCCAAATTACAGGGAATCCTAGCTTGAGACCAGATGACTGTGTGCGAGTTTTCCCTCACTATTCATCTACTATGATGTTATTAAAAGGCTGAATAAATCTGCATTTTGAGATTAAAGCAATGAGAACAAATGAGCTAGCAAAGCAATTTTTTTTTGTTTTTGTGGGATAAATCCAGCATTGCTTCTGCGCTGACTACAGTACTTGCCTACTGTGAGGTATCCATCTTGCTTGTACCCTCTAAGTGCTTCAGGAGTGCCTCTAATACTTTATAGTGTTACATTTCAGAAACAACCCGCAGTGTTGAGACTCAATGATAGAACCCAAGATGGCATTCAGTACAGCGCAAGCGAAGCTGGTCTAGGCTCCCAAGTTCATTAGGGAAGGTAGTAAATTTTTTTCAAATTTTAATACATAAAATGAACTTTGAAACCTTAAGTTACTATTACAAACAGTGGCCACACTGACATAGTAACTAAAGTATTCCATCTATATCTATGTTTTTTGTTACAAAATCATTCACCTCGTGAAACCCCACAATCAGTCTGATGTACTTTTTAGGGTTCCATACACCCTAAGGGTGACCAGTGGGACCCTTTTATTAAGCCTCCGCTGTCCATATGTCTGTCTGTCAGCAGACTGTGTTCCATGAACGGTAATAGGGAGACAGTTGAAATTTTCATTGCTGCCAATAAACCAATAAATTATAAAAATTAGTAAAAGAAAGTTAAAATTAGGGGGTACAAAAAAAACGTTTTTGTAGTTATTTTAGAGGTATTTTTGATTTTGTTCTACTGTAAAAAAAACCCATATAAAAGCGTGAAACTTTGTGTGATTATAGTACTTATTCTTAAGTAAAACAAAAAATAATGCAGACCGGCCAAGTGTGAGTCTACTCGCGCCAAGGCTTCCGAACTGAATAAAAAAAATCATTTTTCTCACGCTCATTTTTTTTTTCTTTTGTTTGTAATGTCATAGTTGTGTGAAGACGTGTGGTGGTACGGAACCCTCAAAGCATGGTCGGTTTTTTATTTTCGTTAAAATTCATAGAAATAATTTAATTAGTGACATTGTCTGAAATCATTTAGTTTTTATATAAAGTCAGTGCCTTGTTTAAATTGAAACATAAAACTTGATCAAATGTAGGTGAATAATAATTAATAGTGACATATTGAGATAGGCAATATTTATTTAACAACATGTCCAATGAAGTCTGCACTGCTTTGTTTAATCCTTACTTAATATAATATTATAAATGTGAAAATGTGTTTGTTTGTTTGTTACCTTTTCACGCTTCAACGCCTTGACCAATCTTAATGAAATTTGGCATGCAGGTAGCCTGTGTCACAAGACCGCAGTGAAGATAGCACCCCACTTTGCCGGACCCCTTTTTGTTGTGTATGCTGTGAACACGCCCTTACTATAAGGGGGTTAGCACCCTTAATCTTACTTAATTTACCAATAATCGACACTACCGTACAAATAAAAGAATTTCAACTGTCATAAGCCTTTCTTTTCATCTTTGTCCATATCCTACCTAGATTAATAGTTCAGTCAATCTATAATAATATATAGCTGAGGTACCTACCTAAATAAACAAACGCACAGCACAGACTAATTATTGTAAAGTGGATAACTGAATATCAGCGTAAGTATCTACCTACCTATCAAGCAATAACGGAAGGATTTCACTACGAAAACAAAGCTTACTTTTGATCACGCACGATTAAACAACAGTTTCCTCAAATCGTTACTTAAGTGAATTGTACCTACTTTGAAAGAGATAGATAAGTACGGCTCCCTATTAAAATACATGGGGTGAAGTTGGTAAGACACATGTCGGCATGTTGAACAGGCTCTGCTGAATCGTTTAAGAGACAGAGCGACTCCAGTTAATGTTCATATTTTTGAGATATTTGCGTCTGAACTTTCTATGTACAGCCGAATTTTTCAAAAAAATAAAGAACAACTTTAAAGTACTTTGCATGAAGTGAAGTGGGTAAGACATATGTCGGCATGTTGAACAGGCTTTGCTGAATCGTATAAGAGACAGAGCGACTCCAGTTCATGTTCATATTTTTGAGATATTTGCGTCTGAAGTTTCTATATGAAGTCAAATTTTCAAAAAATTGAACTCCACTTTTAAGTACTTTGCATGAGGTGAAGTGGGTAAGACACATGTCGGCATGTTGAAAAGGCTCTGCTGAATCGTTTAAGAGACAGAACAACTCCAGTTAATGTTCATATTTTTGAGATATTTGCGTCTGAACTTTCTATGTACAGCCGATTTTTTCAAATATAAAGAACAACTTTAAGGAACTTTGCATGAAGCGAAGTGGATAAGACATATGTCGGCATGTTAAACAGGCTCTGCTGAATCGTTTAAAGTACAGAGCGATTCCAGTTAATGTTCATATTTTTAAGATATTTACGTCTAAACTTTATCTGTGTAGTCGATTTTCCAAAAAATTGAACTCCACTTTTAGGTACTTTGCATGAGGTGAAGTGGGTAAGACACATGTCGGCATGTTGAACAGGCCCTGCTGAATCGTTTAAGAGACACAGCGACTCCAGTTAATGTTCATATTTTTGAGATATTTGCGTCTGAACTTTCTATGTACAGCCGATTTTTTTCAAAAATAAAGAACAACTTTTAGGTACTTTGCATGAAGTGAAGTGGATGAGACACATGTCAACATGTTGAACAGGCTCTGCTAAATCGTTAAAAGTACAGAGCGAATCCAGTTAATGTTCATATTTTTAAGATATGTACGTCTTTACTTTATTTGTGTAGTCGATTTTCAAAAAAATTAAACTCCTCTTTTAGGTACTTTGCATGAGGTGAAGTGGGTAAGACATATGTCGGCATGTTGAAGAGGCTCTGCTGAATCGTATAAGAGACAGAGCGACTCCAGTTAATGTTCATATTTTGGGATATTTGCATCTTAAGTTTCTATATGAAGTCGAATTTTTCAAAAATAAAGAAAAACTTTAAGGTACTTTGCATGAAGTGAAGTGGATAAGACATATGTCGGCATGTTAAACAGGCTCTGCTGAATCGTTTAAAGTACAGAGCGATTCCAGTTATTGTTCATATTTTTAAGATATTTACGTCTAAACTTTATCTGTGTAGTCGATTTTCCAAAAAATTTAACTCCACTTTTAGGTACTTTTCATGAGGTGAAGTGGGTAAGACACATGTCGGCATAATGAAAAGGCTCTGCTGAATTGTATAAAAGACACAGCGACTCAAGTTAATGTTCATATTTTTGAGATATTTGCGTCTGAACTTTCTATGTACAGCCGATTTTTTCAAAAATAAAGAACAACTTTAAGGTACTTTGCATGAAGTGAAGTGGATAAGACATATGTCGGCATGTTAAACAGGCTCTGCTGAATCGTTTAAAGTACAGAGCGATTCCAGTTATTGTTCATATTTTTAAGATATTTACGTCTAAACTTTATCTGTGTGTTCCAAAAAATTTAACTCCACTTTTAGGTACTTTTCATGAGGTGAAGTGGGTAAGACACATGTCGGCATGTTGAACAGGCTCTGCTGAATTGTTTAAAAGACACAGCGACTCCAGTTAATGTTCATATTTTTGAGATATTTGCGTCTGAACTTTCTATGTACAGCCGATTTTTTCAAAAATAAAGAACAACTTTAAGGTACTTTGCATGAGGTGAAGTGGGTAAGACACATGTCGGTATGTTAAACAGACTCTGCTGAATCGTATAAGAGACAGAGCGGCTCCAGTTAATGTTCATATTTTTGAGATATTTGCGTTTGAACTTTCAATGTACAGCCGATTTTTTCAAAAAAATAAAGAACAACTTTAAAGTACTTTGCATGAAGTGAAGTGGGTAAGACATATGTCGGCATGTTGAACAGGCTCTGCTGAATCGTATAAGAGACAGAGCGATTCCAGTTCATGTTCATATTTTTGAGATATTTGCGTCTGAAGTTTCTATATGAAGTCAAATTTTCAAAAAATTGAACTCCACTTTTAATTACTTTGCATGAGGTGAAGTGGGTAAGACACATGTCGGCATGTTGAAAAGGCTCTGCTTAATCGTTTAAGAGACAGAGCGACTCCAGTTAATGTTCATATTTTGGAGATATTTGCGTCTGAACTTTCTATGTACAGCCGATTTTTTCAAAAATAAAGAACAACTTTAAGGAACTTTGCATGAAGTGAAGTGGATAAGACATATGTCGGCATGTTAAACAGGCTCTGCTGAATCGTTTAAAGTACAGACCGATTCCAGTTAATGTTCATATTTTTAAGATATTTACGTCTAAACTTTATCTGTGTAGTCGATTTTCCAAAAAATTTAACTCCACTTTTAGGTACTTTGCATGAGGTGAAGTGGGTAAGACACATGTCAGCATGTTGAACAGGCCCTGCTGAATCGTTAAGGAGACACAGCGACTCCAGTTAATGTTCATATTTTTGAGATATTTGCGTCTGAACTTTCTAAGTACAGCCGATTTTTTCAAAAATAAAGAACAACTTTAAGGTACTTTGCATGAAGTGAAATGGATGAGATATGTCGGCATGTTAAACAGGCTCCGCTGAATCGTTTAAAGTACAGAGCGATTCCAGTTAATGTTCATATTTTTGAGATATTTGCGTCTGAACTTTCTATGTACAGCCGATTTTTTCAAAAATAAAGAACAACTTTAAGGTACTTTGCATGAAGTGAAGTGGATGAGACACATGTCGGCATGTTGAACAGGCTCTGCTGAATCGTTTTAAGTACAGAACGACTCCAGTTAATGTTTGTATTTTTAAGATATTTACGTCTAAACTTTATTTGTGTAGTCGATTTTCAAAAAAATTGAACTCCACTTTTAGGTACTTTGCATGAGCTGAAGTGGGTAAGACACATGTCTGCATATTAAACAGGCTCTGCTGAATCGTTTAATAGCAAGAGCGACTCCAGTTAATGTTCATATTTTTGATTTATTTACGTATAAACTTTGTTTGTGTAGTCGATTTTCAAAAAAATTGAACTCCACTTTTAGGTACTTTGCATGAGCTGAAGTGGGTAAGACACATGTCGGCATATTAAACAGGCTCTGCTGAATCGTTTAATAGAAAGAGCGACTCCAGTTAATGTTCATATTTTTGATTTATTTACGTATAAACTTTGTTTGTGTAGTCGATTTTACAAAAATTTTAACTCCTCTTTTAGGTACTTTGCATGAGGTGAAGTGGGTAAGACATATGTCAGAATGTTGAAGAGGCTCTGCTGAATCGTATAAGAGACAGAGCGACTCCAGTTAATGTTCATATTTTTGAGATATTTGCGTCTGAATTTTCTATATGAAGACGAATTTTTCAAAAAATTGTACTCCACTTTTAGGTACTTTGCAAGAGGTGAAGTGGGTAAGACACATGTCGGCATGTCGAAGAGGCTCTGCTGGATCGTATAAAGGGCAGAGCGACTCCAGTTAATGTTCATATTTTTGAGATATTTGCGTCTGAAATTTCTATGTACAGCCGATTTTTTCAAAAATAAAGAACAACTTTTAGGTACTTTGCATGAAGTGAAGTGGATGAAACACATGTCGGCATGTTGAACAGGCTCTGCTGAATCGTTTAAAGTACAGAGCGACTCCAGTTAATGTTCATATTTTTAAGATATTTACGTCTAAACTTTATTTGTGTAGTCGATTTTCAAAAAAATTGAACTCCTCTTTTAGGTACTTTGCATGAGGTGAAGTGGGTACGACATATGTCGGCATGTTGAAGAGGCTCTGCTCAATTGTATAAGAGACAGAGCGACTCCAGTTAATGTTCATATTTTTGAGATATTTGTATCTGAAGTTTCTATATGAAGTCGAATTTTTCAAAAATAAAGAAAAACTTTAAGGTACTATGCATGAAGTGAAGTGGATAAGACATATGTCGGCATGTTAAACAGGCTCTGCTAAATCGTTTAAAGTACAGAGCGATTCCAGTTATAGTTCATATTTTTAAGATTTTTACGTCTAAACTTTATCTGTGTAGTCGATTTTCCAAAAAATTGAACTCCACTTTTAGGTACTTTTCATGAGGTGAAGTGGGTAAGACACATGTCGGCATGTTGAACAGGCTCTGCTGAATTGTTTAAAAGACACAGCGACTCCAGTTAATGTTTATATTATTGAGATATTTGCGTCTGAACTTTCTATGTACAGCCGATTTTTACGAAAATGAAGAACAACTTTGAGGTACTTTGCATGAAGTGAAGTGGATGAGACACATGTCGGCATGTTGAACAGGCTCTGCTGAATCGTATAAAAAACAGAGCGACTCCAGTAAATGTTCATATATTTAAGATATTTACGTCTAAACTTTATTTGTGTAGTCGATTTTCCAAAAAATTGAACTCCTCTTTTAGGTACTTTGCATGAGGTGAAGTGGATAAGACACATGTCGTTATGTTAAAGAGGCTCTGCTGAATCGTATAAGAGACAGAGCGACTCCAGTTAATGTTCATATTTTTGAGATATTTGCGTCTGAAGTTTGTATATGAAGTCGAATTTTTCAAAAATAAAGAACAACTTTAAGGTACTTTGCAAGAAGTGAAGTGGGTAAGACACATGTCGGCATGTTTAACAGGCTCTGCTGAATCGTATAAGGGACAGAGCGACTCCAGTTAATGTTCATATTTTTGAGATATTTGCGTCTGAACTTTCTATGTACAGCCGATTTTTTCAAAAATAAAGAACAACTTTTAGGTACTTTTCATGAAGTGAAGTGGATGAGACACATGTCAACATGTTGAACTGGCTCTGCTGAATCGTTAAAAGTACAGAGCGACTCCAGTTAATGTTCATATTTTTAAGATATTTACGTCTAAACTTTATTTGTGTAGTCGATTTCCAAAAAAATTGAACTCCACTAGGTACTTTGCATGAGGTGAAGTGGGTAAGACACATGTCGGCATATTGAACAGGCTCTGCTGAATCGTTTAAGAGACACAGCGACTCCAGTTAATGTTCATATTTTTGAGATATTTGCGTTTGTACTTTCTATGTACAGCCGATTTTTTCAAAAAAAATAAAGAACAACTTTAAAGTACTTTGCATGAAGTGAAGTGGGTAAGACATATGTCGGCATGTTGAACAGGCTCTGCTGAATCGTGTAAGAGAAAGAGCGACTCCAGTTCATGTTCATATTTTTGAGATATTTGCGTCTGAAGTTTCAATATGAAGTCAAATTTTTCCAAAAATTGAACTCCACTTTTAAGTACTTTGCATGAGGTGAAGTGGGTAAGACACAATATGTCGGCATGTTGAAGAGGCTCTGCTTAATTGTTTAAGAGACAGAGCGACTCCAGTTAATGTTCATATTTTGGAGATATTTGCGTCTGAACTTTCTATGTACAGCCGATTTTTTCAAAAATAAAGAACAACTTTAAGGAACTTTGCATGAAGTGAAGTGGATAAGACATATGTCGGCATGTTAAACAGGCTCTGCTGAATCGTTTAAAGTACAGAGCGATTCCAGTTAATGTTCATATTTTTAAGATATTTACGTCTAAACTTTATCTGTGTAGTCGATTTTCCAAAAAAATTAACTCCACTTTTAGGTACTTTGCATGAGCTGAAGTGGGTAAGACACATGTCAGCATGTTGAACAGGCCCTGCTGAATCGTTTAAGAGACACAGCGACTCCAGTTAATGTTCATATTTTTGAGATATTTGCATCTGAATTTTCTATATGAAGTCGAATTTTTAAAAAATAAATAACAACTTTAAGGTACTTTGCATGAAGTGAAGTGGATGAGACATATGTCGGCATGTTAAACAGGCTCTGCTGAATCGTTTAAAGTACAGAGCGATTCCAGTCAATATTTATATTTTTTTGATATTTACGTCTAAACTTTATTTGTGTAGTCGATTTTTTAAAAAAATGAACTTCACTTTTAGGTACTTTGCATGAGGTGAAGTGGGTAAGACACATGTCGGCATGTTAAACAGGCTCTGCTTAATCGTATAAAAGACAGAGCGACTCCAGTTAATGTTCATATTTTTGAGATATTTGCGTCTTAAGTTTCTATATAAGTCGAATTTTTCAAAAAAAAAGAACTGTCTCTTATACGATTCAGCAGAGCCTGTTTAACATGCCGACATGTGTCTTACCCACTTTTCTTCTTGCAAAGTACCTAAAAGTTGAGTTCAATTTTTTGAAAAATTCGACTTCATATAGAAAATTCAGACGCAAATATCTCAAAAAAATTACCATTAACTGGAGTCGCTCTGACTCTTATACGATTCAGCACTTACCCACTTCACCTCATGCAAAATTCCTAGAAGAGGAGTTCAATTTTTTGGAAAATCGACTACAGAAACAACGTTTTTACGTAAATAAATCAAAAATATGAATTTAAACTGGAGTTGCTCTGTCTTTTATACGATTCAGCAAAGCCTTTCCAACATGCCGACATGCGTCTTACCCACTTCACCTCATGCAAAGTACCTAAAAGTGGAGTTCAATTTTTTTGAAAATCGACTACACAAATAAAGTTTAGACGTAAATATCTTAAAAATATGAACATTAACTGGAGACGCTCTGTACTTTAAACGATTCAGCAGAGCCTGTTCAACATGTTGACATGTGTCTCATCCACTTCACTTCATGCAAAGTACCTAAAAGTTGTTCTTTATTTTTGAAAAAATCGGCTGTACATAAAAAGTTCAGACGCAAATATCTCAAAAATATGAACATTAACTGGAGTCGCTGTGTCTCTTAAACGATTCAGCAGAGCCTGTTTAACATGCCGACATGTGTCTTACCCACTTCACCTCTTGCAAAGTACCTTAAAGTGGAGTTCAATTTTTTGAAAAATTCGACTTCGTATAGAAACTTCAGACGCAAATATCTCAAAAATAGGAACATTAACTGGAGTCGCTTTGTCTCTTATACGATTCAGCAGAGCCTGTTTAACATACACACATGTGTCTTACCCACTTCACCTCATGCAAAGTACCTAAAAGTGGAGTTCAATTTTTTTGATAATCGACTACACAAATAAAGTTTAGACGTAAATATCTCAAAAATATGAACATTAACTGGAGTCGCTCTGTCTCTTAAACAATTCAGCAGAGCCTGTTCAACATGCCGACATGTGTCTTACCCACTTCACCTCTTGCAAAGTACCTAAAAGTGGAGTTAAATTTTTTGAAAAATTCGACTTCGTATAGAAACTTCAGACGCAAATATCTCAAAAATAGGAACATTAACTGGAGTCGCTTTGTCTCTTATACGATTCAGCAGAGCCTGTTTAACATACACACATGTGTCTTACCCACTTCACCTCATGCAAAGTACCTAAAAGTGGAGTTCAATTTTTTTGAAAATCGACTACACAAATAAAGTTTAGACGTAAATATCTTAAAAATATGAACATTAACTGGCGTCGCTCTGTACTTTAAACGATTCAGCAGAGCCTGTTCAACATGCCGACATGTGTCTCATCCACTTCACTTCATGCAAATTACCTAAAAGTTGTTCTTTATTTTTGAAAAAATCGGCTGTACATAGAAAGTTCAGACGCAAATATCTCAAAAATATGAACATTAACTGGAGTCGCTCTGTCTCTTATACGATTCAGCAGAGCCTGTTTAACATGCCGACATGTTTCTTACCCACTTCACCTCATGCAAAGTACCTAAAAGAGAAGTTCAATTTTTTGGGAAATCGACTACAGAAACAAAGTCTATACGTAAATAAATCAAAAAATGAACATTAACTGGAGTTGTTCTGTCTTTTATACGATTCAGCAGAGCCTGTTTAACATGCCGACATGTGTCTTACCCACTTCACCTCTTGCAAAGTACCTAAAAGTGGAGTGCAATTTTTTGAAAAATTCGACTTCATATAGAAATTTCAGACGCAAATATCTCAAAAATATGAATATTAACTCGAATCTTTCTTTCTCTTAAACGATTCAGCAGAGCCTGTTCAACATGCCGACATGTGTATTACCCACTTCACCTCATGCTAAGTACCTAAAAGTGGAGTTAATTTTTTTTGAAAATCGACTACACAAATAAAGTTTAGACGTAAATATCTTAAAAATATGAACATTAACTAGAGTCGCTCTGTACTTTGAACGATTCAGCAGAGCCTTTTTAACATGTCGACATATGTCTAACCCACTTCACCTCATGCAAAGTAACTAAAAGAGGAGTTCAATTTTTGGGAAAATCGACTACTGAAACAAAGTTTATACGTAAATAAATCAAAAATATAACATTAACTGGAGTCGCTCTGTCTCTTATACGATTCAGCAGAGCCTGTTTTACATGCCAACATTTGTCTTACCCACTTCACTTCTTGCAAAATACCTAAAAGTGGAGTTCAATTTTTTTAAAGATTCAACTTCATATAGAAACTTCAGACGCAAATATCTCAAAAATATGAACATTAACTGGAGTCGCTCTGTCTATTATACGATTCAGCAGAGCCTCTTCAACATTCCGACATATGTCTTACCCACTTCACCTCATGCAAAGTACCTAAAAGAGGAGTTAAAGTTTTTGGAAAATCGACTACACAAACAAAGTTTATACGTAAATAAATCAAAAATATGAACATTAACTGGAGTCGCTTTGTCTCTTATACGATTCAGCAGAGCCTGTTTAACATACCCACATGTGTCTTACCCACTTTACCTCATGCAAAGTACCTAAAAGTGGAGTTCAATTTTTTGAAAGATTCGACTTCATATAAAAACTTCAGACGCAAATATCTCAAAAATATGAACATTAACTGGAGTCGCTCTGTCTCTTATACGATTAAGCAGAGCCTGTTTAACATACCGACATGTGTCTTACCCACTCCTCATGCAAAGTACTTAAAGGAAGAGTTCAATTTTTTTGAAAATCGACTACATAAACAAAGTTTATACGTAAATAAATCAAAAATATGAACATTAACTGGAGTCGCTTTGTCTCTTATACGATTCAACAGAGCCTGTTTAACATACACACATGTGTCTTACCCACTTCACCGCATGCAAAGTACCTAAAAGTGGAGTTCAATTTTTTTGAAAATCGACTACACAAATAAAGTTTAGACGTAAATATCTTAAAAATATGAACATTAACTGGCGTCGCTCTGTACTTTAAACGATTCAGCAGAGCCTGTTCAACATGCCGACATGTGTCTCATCCACTTCACTTCATGCAAAGTACCTAAAAGTTGTACTCTATTTTTGAAAAAATCGGCTGTACATAGAAAGTTCAGACGCAAATATCTCAAAAATATGAACTTTAACTGGAGTCGCTGTGTCTCTTAAACGATTCAGCAGAGCCTGTTTAACATGCTGACATATGTCTTATCCACTTCATTTCATGCAAAGTACCTTAAAGTTGTTCTTTATTTTTGAAAAATTCGACTTTATATAGAAACTTCAGACGCAAATATCTCAAAAATATGAAAATTAACTGGAGTCGCTCTTTCTCTTATACGATTCAGCAGAGCCTGTTCAACATGCCGACATGTGTCTTACCCACTTCACCTCATGCAGAGTACCTAAAAGTGGAGTTAAATTTTTTTGAAAATCGACTACACAAATAAAGTTTAGACGTAAATATCTTAAAAATATGAACATTAACTGGAGTCGCTCTGTACTTTAAACGATTCAACAGAGCCTGTTCAACATGCCGACATGTGTCTCATCCACTTCACTTCATGCAAATTACCTAAAAGTTGTTCTTTATTTTTGAAAAAATCGGCTGTACATAGAAAGTTCAGACGCAAATATCTCAAAAATATGAACATTAACTGGAGTCGCTCTGTCTCTTATACGATTCAGCAGAGCCTGTTTAACATGCCGACATGTTTCTTACCCACTTCACCTCATGCAAAGTACCTAAAAGAGGAGTTCAATTTTTTGGGAAATCGACTACAGAAACAAAGTCTATACGTAAATAAATCAAAAAATGAACATTAACTGGAGTTGTTCTGTCTTTTATACGATTCAGCAGAGCCTGTTTAACATGCCGACATGTGTCTTACCCACTTCACCTCTTGCAAAGTACCTAAAAGTGGAGTGCAATTTTTTGAAAAATTCGACTTCATATAGAAATTTCAGACGCAAATATCTCAAAAATATGAATATTAACTCGAATCTTTCTTTCTCTTAAACGATTCAGCAGAGCCTGTTCAACATGCCGACATGTGTATTACCCACTTCACCTCATGCTAAGTACCTAAAAGTGGAGTTAATTTTTTTTGAAAATCGACTACACAAATAAAGTTTAGACGTAAATATCTTAAAAATATGAACATTAACTAGAGTCGCTCTGTACTTTGAACGATTCAGCAGAGCCTTTTTAACATGTCGACATATGTCTAACCCACTTCACCTCATGCAAAGTAACTAAAAGAGGAGTTCAATTTTTGGGAAAATCGACTACTGAAACAAAGTTTATACGTAAATAAATCAAAAATATAACATTAACTGGAGTCGCTCTGTCTCTTATACGATTCAGCAGAGCCTGTTTTACATGCCAACATTTGTCTTACCCACTTCACTTCTTGCAAAATACCTAAAAGTGGAGTTCAATTTTTTTAAAGATTCAACTTCATATAGAAACTTCAGACGCAAATATCTCAAAAATATGAACATTAACTGGAGTCGCTCTGTCTCTTATACGATTCAGCAGAGCCTCTTCAACATTCCGACATATGTCTTACCCACTTCACCTCATGCAAAGTACCTAAAAGAGGAGTTAAAGTTTTTGGAAAATCGACTACACAAACAAAGTTTATACGTAAATAAATCAAAAATATGAACATTAACTGGAGTCGCTTTGTCTCTTATACGATTCAGCAGAGCCTGTTTAACATACCCACATGTGTCTTACCCACTTTACCTCATGCAAAGTACCTAAAAGTGGAGTTCAATTTTTTGAAAGATTCGACTTCATATAGAAACTTCAGACGCAAATATCTCAAAAATATGAACATTAACTGGAGTCGCTCTGTCTCTTATACGATTAAGCAGAGCCTGTTTAACATACCGACATGTGTCTTACCCACTCTTCATGCAAAGTACTTAAAGGAGGAGTTCAATTTTTTGGAAAATCGACTACATAAACAAAGTTTATACGTAAATAAATCAAAAATATGAACATTAACTGGAGTCGCTTTGTCTCTTATACGATTCAACAGAGCCTGTTTAACATACCCACATGTGTCTTACCCACTTTACCTCATGCAAAGTACCTAAAAGTGGAGTTCAATTTTTTGAAAGATTCGACTTCATATAGAAACTTTAGACGCAATTATCTCAAAAATATGAACATTAACTGGAGTCGCTCTGTCTCTTATACGATTCAGCAGAGCCAGTTCAACATGCCGACATGTGTCTTACCCACTTCACCTCATGCAAAGTACCTAGAAGTGGAGTTCATTTTTTTTTAAAATCGACTACACAAATAAAGTTTAGACGTAAATATCTTAAAAATATTTAGGAGTCGCTCTGTACTTTAAACGATTCAGCAGAGCCTGTTCAACATGCCGACATGTGTCTCATCCACTTCACTTCATGCAAATTACCTAAAAGTTGTTCTTTATTTTTGAAAAAATCGGCTGTACATAGAAAGTTCAGACGCAAATATCTCAAAAATATGAACATTAACTGGAGTCGCTGTGTCTCTTAAACGATTCAGCAGAGCCTGTTTAACATGCCGACATATGTCTTATCCACTTCATTTCATGCAAAGTACCTTAAAGTTGTTCTTTATTTTTGAAAAATTGACTTCATATAGAAACTTCAGACGCAAATATCTCAAAAATATGAACATTAACTGGAGTCGCTCTGTCTCTTATACGATTCAGCAGAGCCTGTTCAACATGCCGACATGTGTCTTACCCACTTCACCTCATGCAAAGTACCTAAAAGTGGAGTTCAATTTTTTTGAAAATCGACTATACAAATAAAGTTTAGACGTAAATATCTTAAAAATATGAACATTAACTGGAGTCGCTCTGTACTTTAAACGATTCAGCAGAGCCTGTTCAACATGCCGACATGTGTCTCATCCACTTCACTTCATGCAAATTACCTAAAAGTTGTTCTTTATTTTTGAAAAAATCGGCTGTACATAGAAAGTTCAGACGCAAATATCTCAAAAATATGAACATTAACTGGAGTCGCTCTGTCTCTTATACAATTCAGCAGAGCCTGTTTAACATGCCGACATGTTTCTTACCCACTTCACCTTATGCAAAGTACCTAAAAGAGGAGTTCAATTTTTTGGGAAATCGACTACAGAAACAAAGTCTATACGTAAATAAATCAAAAAATGAACATTAACTGGAGTTGTTCTGTCTTTTATACGATTCAGCAGAGCCTGTTTAACATGCCGACATGTGTCTTACCCACTTCACCTCTTGCAAAGTACCTAAAAGTGGAGTGCAATTTTTGAAAAATTCGACTTCATATAGAAATTTCAGACGCAAATATCTCAAAAATATGAATATTAACTCGAGTCGTTCTTTCTCATAAACGATTCAGCAGAGCCTGTTCAACATGCCGACATGTGTATTATCCACTTCACCTCATGCAAAGTACCTAAGTGGAGTAAATTTTTTTTTAAAATCGACTACACAAATAAAGTTTAGACGTAAATATCTTAAAAATATGAACATTAACTAGAGTCGCTCTGTACTTTGAACGATTCAGCAGAGCCTTTTTAACATGTCGACATATGTCTAACCCACTTCACCTCATGCAAAGTAACTAAAAGAGGAGTTCAATTTTTGGGAAAATCGACTACAGAAACAAAGTTTATACGTAAATAAATCAAAAATATGAACATTAACTGGAGTAGCTCTGTCTCTTATACGATTCAGCAGAGCCTGTTTAACATGCCGACATGTGTCTCATCCACTTCACTTCATGCAAAGTACCTAAAAGTTGTTCTTTATTTTTGAAAAAATCGGCTGTACATAGAAAGTTCAGACGCAAATATCTCAAAAATATGAACATTAACTGGAGTCGCTCTGTCTCTTATACGATTCAGCAGAGCCTGTTTAACATGCCGACATGTTTCTTACCCACTTCACCTCATGCAAAGTACCTAAAAGAGGAGTTCAATTTTTTGGAAAATCGACTACAGAAACAAAGTTTATACGTAAATAAATCAAAAATATGAACATTAACTGGAGTCGTTTTGTCTCTTATACGATTCAGCAGAGCCTGTTTAACATACCCACATTTGTCTTACCCACTTTACCTCATGCAAAGTACCTAAAAGTGGAGTTAAAATTTTTGAAAGATTCGACTTCATATAGAAACTTCAGACGCAAATATCTCAAAAATATGAACTTTAACTGGAGTCGCTCGGTCCCTTATACGATTCAGCAGAGCCAGTTCAACATGCCGACATGTGTCTTACCCACTTCACCTCATGCAAAGTACCTAGAAGTGGAGTTCATTTTTTTTGAAAATCGACTACACAAATAAAGTTTAGACGTAAATATCTTTAAAAAAATTAGGAGTCGCTCTGTACTTTAAACGATTCAGCAGAGCCTGTTCAACATGCTGACATGTATCTCATCCACTTCACTTCATGCAAATTACCTAAAAGTTGTTCTTTATTTTTGAAAAAATCGGCTGTACATAGAAAGTTCAGACGCAAATATCTTAAAAATATGAACATTAACTGGAGTCGCTGTGTCTCTTAAACGATTCAGCAGAGCCTGTTTAACATGCCGACATATGTCTTATCCACTTCATTTCATGCAAAGTACCTTAAAGTTGTTCTTTATTTTTGAAAAATTGACTTCATATAGAAATTTCAGACGCAAATATCTCAAAAATATGAACATTAACTGGAGTCGCTCTGTCTCTTATACGATTCAGCAGAGCCTGTTCAACATGCCGACATATGTCTTACCCACTTCACCTCATGCAAAGTACCTAAAAGTGGAGTTCAATTTTTTTGAAAATCGACTACACAAATAAAGTTTAGACGTAAATATCTTAAAAATATGAACATTAACTGGAGTCGCTCTGTACTTTAAACGATTCAGCAGAGCCTGTTCAACATGCCGACATGTGTCTCATCCACTTCACTTCATGCAAAGTACCTAAAAGTTGTTCTTTATTTTTGAAAAAATCGGCTGTACATAGAAAGTTCAGACGCAAATATCTCAAAAATATGAACATTAACTCGAGTCGTTCTTTCTCTTAAACGATTCAGCAGAGCCTGTTCAACATGCCGACATGTGTATTACCCACTTCACCTCATGCAAAGTACCTAAAAGTGGAGTTAATTTTTTTTGAAAATCGACTACACAAACAAAGTTTAGACGTAAATATCTTAAAAATATGAACATTAACTAGAGTCGCTCTGTACTTGAACGATTCAGCAGAGCCTTTTTAACATGTCGACATATGTCTAACCCACTTCACCTCATGCAAAGTACCTAAAAGAGGAGTTAAAGTTTTTGGAAAATCGACTACACAAACAAAGTTTATACGTAAATAAATCAAAAATATGAACATTAACTGGAGTCGCTTTGTCTCTTATACGATTCAGCAGAGCCTGTTTAACATACCCACATGTGTCTTACCCACTTCACTTCATGCAAAGTACCTAAAAGTGGAGTTTAATTTTTTTGATAATCGACTAGACAAATAAAGTTTAGACGTAAATATCTCAAAAATATGAACATTAACTGGAGTCGCTCTGTCTCTTAAACAATTCAGCAGAGCCTGTTCAACATGCCGACATGTGTCTTACCCACTTCACCTCATGCAAAGTACCTAAAAGAGGAGTTAAAGTTTTTGGAAAATCGACTACACAAACAAAGTTTATACGTAAATAAATCAAAAATATGAACATTAACTGGAGTCGCTTTGTCTCTTATACGATTCAGCAGAGCCTGTTTAACATACCCACATGTGTCTTACCCACTTCACTTCATGCAAAGTACCTAAAAGTGGAGTTCAATTTTTTTGATAATCGACTAGACAAATAAAGTTTAGACGTAAATATCTCAAAAATATGAACATTAACTGGAGTCGCTCTGTCTCTTAAACAATTCAGCAGAGCCTGTTCAACATGCCGACATGTGTCTTACCCACTTCACCTCATGCAAAGTACCTAAAAGTGGAGTTCAATTTTTTTGAAAATCTACTACACAAATAAAGTTTAGACGTAAATATCTTAAAAATATGAACATTAACTGGAGTTGCTCTGTACTTTAAACGATTCAGCAGAGCCTGTTCAACATGCCGACATGTGTCTCATCCACTTCACTTCATGCAAAGTACCTAAAAGTTGTTCTTTATTTTTGAAAAAATCGGCTGTACATAGAAAGTTCAGACGCAAATATCTCAAAAATATGAACATTAACTCGAGTCGTTCTTTCTCTTAAACGATTCAGCAGAGCCTGTTCAACATGCCGACATGTGTATTACCCACTTCACCTCATGCAAAGTACCTAAAAGTGGAGTTAATTTTTTTTGAAAATCGACTACACAAACAAAGTTTAGACGTAAATATCTTAAAAATATGAACATTAACTAGAGTCGCTCTGTACTTGAACGATTCAGCAGAGCCTTTTTAACATGTCGACATATGTCTAACCCACTTCACCTCATGCAAAGTACCTAAAAGAGGAGTTAAAGTTTTTGGAAAATCGACTACACAAACAAAGTTTATACGTAAATAAATCAAAAATATGAACATTAACTGGAGTCGCTTTGTCTCTTATACGATTCAGCAGAGCCTGTTTAACATACCCACATGTGTCTTACCCACTTCACTTCATGCAAAGTACCTAAAAGTGGAGTTTAATTTTTTTGATAATCGACTAGACAAATAAAGTTTAGACGTAAATATCTCAAAAATATGAACATTAACTGGAGTCGCTCTGTCTCTTAAACAATTCAGCAGAGCCTGTTCAACATGCCGACATGTGTCTTACCCACTTCACCTCATGCAAAGTACCTAAAAGAGGAGTTAAAGTTTTTGGAAAATCGACTACACAAACAAAGTTTATACGTAAATAAATCAAAAATATGAACATTAACTGGAGTCGCTTTGTCTCTTATACGATTCAGCAGAGCCTGTTTAACATACCCACATGTGTCTTACCCACTTCACTTCATGCAAAGTACCTAAAAGTGGAGTTCAATTTTTTTGATAATCGACTAGACAAATAAAGTTTAGACGTAAATATCTCAAAAATATGAACATTAACTGGAGTCGCTCTGTCTCTTAAACAATTCAGCAGAGCCTGTTCAACATGCCGACATGTGTCTTACCCACTTCACCTCATGCAAAGTACCTAAAAGTGGAGTTCAATTTTTTTGAAAATCTACTACACAAATAAAGTTTAGACGTAAATATCTTAAAAATATGAACATTAACTGGAGTTGCTCTGTACTTTAAACGATTCAGCAGAGCCTGTTCAACATGCCGACATGTGTCTCATCCACTTCACTTCATGCAAAGTACCTAAAAGTTGTTCTTTATTTTTGAAAAAATCGGCTGTACATAGAAAGTTCAGACGCAAGTATCTCAAAAATATGAACATTAACTGGAGTCGCTGTGTCTCTTAAACGATTCAGCAGAGCCTGTTTAACATGCCGACATATGTCTTATCCACTTCAATTCATGCAAAGTACCTTAAAGTTGTTCTTTAATTTTGAAAAATTCGACTTCATATAGAAACTTCATACGCAAATATCTCAAAAATATGAACATTAACTAGAGTCGCTCTGTACTTTGAACGATTCAGCAGAGCCTTTTTAACATGTCGACATATGTCTAACCCACTTCACCTCATGCAAAGTAACTAAAAGAGGAGTTCAATTTTTGGGAAAATCGACTACAGAAACAAAGTTTATACGTAAATAAATCAAAAATATGAACATTAACTGGAGTAGCTCTGTCTCTTATACGATTCAGCAGAGCCTGTTTAACATGCCGACATGTGTCTCATCCACTTCACTTCATGCAAAGTACCTAAAAGTTGTTCTTTATTTTTGAAAAAATCGGCTGTACATAGAAAGTTCAGACGCAAATATCTCAAAAATATGAACATTAACTGGAGTCGCTCTGTCTCTTATACGATTCAGCAGAGCCTGTTTAACATGCCGACATGTTTCTTACCCACTTCACCTCATGCAAAGTACCTAAAAGAGGAGTTCAATTTTTTGGAAAATCGACTACAGAAACAAAGTTTATACGTAAATAAATCAAAAATATGAACATTAACTGGAGTCGTTTTGTCTCTTATACGATTCAGCAGAGCCTGTTTAACATACCCACATTTGTCTTACCCACTTTACCTCATGCAAAGTACCTAAAAGTGGAGTTAAAATTTTTGAAAGATTCGACTTCATATAGAAACTTCAGACGCAAATATCTCAAAAATATGAACTTTAACTGGAGTCGCTCGGTCCCTTATACGATTCAGCAGAGCCAGTTCAACATGCCGACATGTGTCTTACCCACTTCACCTCATGCAAAGTACCTAGAAGTGGAGTTCATTTTTTTTGAAAATCGACTACACAAATAAAGTTTAGACGTAAATATCTTTAAAAAAATTAGGAGTCGCTTTGTACTTTAAACGATTCAGCAGAGCCTGTTCAACATGCTGACATGTATCTCATCCACTTCACTTCATGCAAATTACCTAAAAGTTGTTCTTTATTTTTGAAAAAATCGGCTGTACATAGAAAGTTCAGACGCAAATATCTTAAAAATATGAACATTAACTGGAGTCGCTGTGTCTCTTAAACGATTCAGCAGAGCCTGTTTAACATGCCGACATATGTCTTATCCACTTCATTTCATGCAAAGTACCTTAAAGTTGTTCTTTATTTTTGAAAAATTGACTTCATATAGAAATTTCAGACGCAAATATCTCAAAAATATGAACATTAACTGGAGTCGCTCTGTCTCTTATACGATTCAGCAGAGCCTGTTCAACATGCCGACATATGTCTTACCCACTTCACCTCATGCAAAGTACCTAAAAGTGGAGTTCAATTTTTTTGAAAATCGACTACACAAATAAAGTTTAGACGTAAATATCTTAAAAATATGAACATTAACTGGAGTCGCTCTGTACTTTAAACGATTCAGCAGAGCCTGTTCAACATGCCGACATGTGTCTCATCCACTTCACTTCATGCAAAGTACCTAAAAGTTGTTCTTTATTTTTGAAAAAATCGGCTGTACATAGAAAGTTCAGACGCAAATATCTCAAAAATATGAACATTAACTCGAGTCGTTCTTTCTCTTAAACGATTCAGCAGAGCCTGTTCAACATGCCGACATGTGTATTACCCACTTCACCTCATGCAAAGTACCTAAAAGTGGAGTTAATTTTTTTTGAAAATCGACTACACAAACAAAGTTTAGACGTAAATATCTTAAAAATATGAACATTAACTAGAGTCGCTCTGTACTTGAACGATTCAGCAGAGCCTTTTTAACATGTCGACATATGTCTAACCCACTTCACCTCATGCAAAGTACCTAAAAGAGGAGTTAAAGTTTTTGGAAAATCGACTACACAAACAAAGTTTATACGTAAATAAATCAAAAATATGAACATTAACTGGAGTCGCTTTGTCTCTTATACGATTCAGCAGAGCCTGTTTAACATACCCACATGTGTCTTACCCACTTCACTTCATGCAAAGTACCTAAAAGTGGAGTTTAATTTTTTTGATAATCGACTAGACAAATAAAGTTTAGACGTAAATATCTCAAAAATATGAACATTAACTGGAGTCGCTCTGTCTCTTAAACAATTCAGCAGAGCCTGTTCAACATGCCGACATGTGTCTTACCCACTTCACCTCATGCAAAGTACCTAAAAGAGGAGTTAAAGTTTTTGGAAAATCGACTACACAAACAAAGTTTATACGTAAATAAATCAAAAATATGAACATTAACTGGAGTCGCTTTGTCTCTTATACGATTCAGCAGAGCCTGTTTAACATACCCACATGTGTCTTACCCACTTCACTTCATGCAAAGTACCTAAAAGTGGAGTTCAATTTTTTTGATAATCGACTAGACAAATAAAGTTTAGACGTAAATATCTCAAAAATATGAACATTAACTGGAGTCGCTCTGTCTCTTAAACAATTCAGCAGAGCCTGTTCAACATGCCGACATGTGTCTTACCCACTTCACCTCATGCAAAGTACCTAAAAGTGGAGTTCAATTTTTTTGAAAATCTACTACACAAATAAAGTTTAGACGTAAATATCTTAAAAATATGAACATTAACTGGAGTTGCTCTGTACTTTAAACGATTCAGCAGAGCCTGTTCAACATGCCGACATGTGTCTCATCCACTTCACTTCATGCAAAGTACCTAAAAGTTGTTCTTTATTTTTGAAAAAATCGGCTGTACATAGAAAGTTCAGACGCAAGTATCTCAAAAATATGAACATTAACTGGAGTCGCTGTGTCTCTTAAACGATTCAGCAGAGCCTGTTTAACATGCCGACATATGTCTTATCCACTTCAATTCATGCAAAGTACCTTAAAGTTGTTCTTTAATTTTGAAAAATTCGACTTCATATAGAAACTTCATACGCAAATATCTCAAAAATATGAACATTATCTGGAGTCGCTCTGTATCTTATGCGATTCAGCAGAGCTAGTTCAACATGCCGACATGTGTCTTACCCACTTCACCTTATGCAAAGTACCTAGAAGAGGAGTTCAATTTTTTGGAAAATTGACTACAGAAACAACGTTTATACGTAAATAAATAAAAATATGAACATTAACTGGAGTCGCTCTGTACTTTAAACGATTCATCAGAGCCTGTTCAACATGCCGACATGTGTCTCATCCACTTCACTTCATGCAAAGTACCTAAATGTTGTTCTTTATTTTTGAAAAAATCGGCTGTACATAGAAAGTTCAGACGCAAATATCTCAATAATATGAACATTAACTGGAGTCGCTCTGTCTCTTATACGATTCAGCAGAGCCTGTTTAACATGCCGACATGTGTCTTACCCACTTCACTTCTTGCAAAGTACCTAAAAGTGGAGTTCAATTTTTTGAAAAATTCGACTTTATATAGAAACTTCAGACGCAAATATCTCAAAAATATGAACATTAACTGGAGTCGCTCTGTCTTTTATACGATTCAGCAGAGCCTGTTTAACATGCTGACATGTGTCTTACCCACTTCACCTCTTGCAAAGTACCTAAAAGTGGAGTTCAATTTTTTGAAAAATTCGACTTCATATAGAAACTTCAGACGCAAATATCTCAA
Source organism: Coleophora flavipennella (assembly GCA_947284805.1). Lineage (NCBI taxonomy): Eukaryota > Metazoa > Arthropoda > Insecta > Lepidoptera > Coleophoridae > Coleophora > Coleophora flavipennella. Next base: position 981,356 of record CAMYPC010000001.1, on the reverse strand, counting down.
AAATATGAACATTAACTGGAGTCGCTCTGTCTCTTATACGATTCAGCAGAGCCTGTTTAACATACCGACATGTGTTTTACCCACTTCACCTCATGCAAAGTACCTAAAAGAGGAGTTCAATTTTTTGGAAAATCGACTACACAAATAAAGTTTAGATGTAAATATCTTAAAAATATGAACATTAACTGGAGTCGCTCTGTACTTTAAACGATTTAGCAGAGCCTGTTCAACATGCCGACATGTGTCTTTTCCACTTCACTTCATGCAAAGTACCTAAAAGTTGTTCTTTATTTTTGAAAAATTCGACTTCATATAGAAACTTCAGACGCAAATATCTCAAAAATATGAACATTAACTGGAGTCGCTTTGTCTCTTATACGATTCAGCAGAGCCTCTTCAACATTCCGACATATGTCTTACCCACTTCACCTCATGGAAAGTACCTAAAAGAGGAGTTCAATTTTTTTGAAAATCGACTACACAAATAAAGTTTAGACGTAAATATCTTTAAAATATGAACATTAACTGGAGTCGCTCTGTACTTTTAACGATTCAGCAGAGCCTGTTCAACATGCCGACATATGTCTTACCAACTTCACCTCATGTATTTGAATAGGGAGCCGTACTTATCTATCTCTTTCAAAGTAGGTACAATTCACTTGAGTAACGATTTGAGGAAACTGTTGTTTAATCGTGCGTGATCAAAAGTAAGCTTTGTTTTCGTAGTGAAATCCTTCCGTTATTGCTTGATAGGTAGGTAGATACTTACGCTGATATTCAGTTACCCACTTTACAATAATTAGTCTGTGCTGTGCGTTTGTTTATTTAGGTAGGTACCTCAGCTATATATTATTATAGATTGACTGAACTATTAATCTAGGTAGGATATGGACAAAGATGAAAAGAAAGGCTTATGACAGTTGAAATTCTTTTATTTGTACGGTAGTGTCGATTATTGGTAAATTAAGTAAGATTAAGGGTGCTAACCCCCTTATAGTAAGGGCGTGTTCACAGCATACACAACAAAAAGGGGTCCGGCAAAGTGGGGTGCTATCTTCACTGCGGTTGATAAGACTTATCTGTCGAATAACTCTAATAACTGAAGAATACATCTATCTGATGCTTTGGCCGCCAGAAAAGTGCATTATGCCAAGGGCCTACCAATGTGAATAATAAAAATAGTTATTTGTTATACAAGAGTGCAAAGTAGCTTTATAACCGCGTGCTCAATTTTGATGACCGAGCAAGCGAAGGAGTCAAAATTTGAATCACGAGTGCAGCGAGCGATTGAAAAATTAGAATCCTGAGCGTTAGCAAGGGAATCAAAAGAGCACGAGGTGAAAATCTTTGCACTCGAGTGCAACACGTAACTTTTGATTCCATCTCAGCGAGGAAATTACTAAATGGAAAAAAAAAACATTTGCGCATTACAAACAGTTTCAGTCAATCCTGTTGACGTCAAATAAACTTCCTCGTCGCTAGAATCACTCATTTTAGGTTTTTCACTTGTTTTCAAGGTTTTAACAATATGACGTGAAAAGAAAATGGCGCGCGCAAAGCAAATTAAAAAAAAGTACACCAAGAAGGTTCCGAGTCTGAGTTTTTAACAAATTAAAAAAGATTGTATGATAAATTCGGCACCATGGAGGTAGAAGTCAATAGTTATAATAATGTTTTAAATTCACGATGTTCTAAATTCAATTTACTTTATCCTCTAAAAACGGCTTTTGCACTCAGATATTTAGTTTATCCTCTAGCGAATAAAAACGGCTTTTGCACTCAGATATTGAAGAGCAAAAATACAATTTCCGAGATGGGGGGGGGGGAGTTGAAAATATAATTATTCGATAGATAGTTTGACGTTCAATATAAACGTAGTAGTATGTTCTCTTTGGTTAAGTAATTTGGTTAGGACTTTGAAGTTGTTTGTTTCTTCCATGCATTTTTTTTATCTTTACCTATTTGTCATTACGTTAGACATTTGTCTTTATAATTTCAATATTTTTTTTATATATTTTCATTACTTCTTGAATCTTGATGTTCAGGAGTAACTGAACCTCAGCAGTAGCAAAATTTGCCCAACGCTCTCTTTTCCGAGATTCTATTGCAATGAAACTAATATTATAGTTAACGTCCAAGACGATGTACTTATTGAGTACGAGGCAATGTAAGATGACGTATATTATTATATGTGACGTTATCTCATTACTTTTTGAAAAACTTAACAGGAATCCACTATTTACCAATAAACTTGTTTTCCGTTTTTTACCTTGAAAAAAAGTTTATTGGTTAATAATGTATTTCTGTTTCGTTTTTCAAAAAGTAATGCGATACCGACACAGATGTCAGATATACGTCATACGATCATCGATATAAAATTATTTCAAAATCGCTTGTTTGGTTAACAAATTAATCAAATACTACGTTTGTATGGGATTTATGAACTCCAACGGGCTCTTAAGCATTCTTTTAAAGTCGAAACGAAATAGGTAACACATAACCATAAAATCTCAGTTGAATCGCAGTGTCTAATAGAGGACATAATATGGACATTGACAAGAAATTGAATATAACATTCTGTCCTGCTCTAACGCATGAGTATACAATATATCGTACCCTTATTGCAAGAACCAATTATCTGCATCAATATTTCAGTAAATAGTTTTGAGATATAAGCAGTTTAAAGTTTGAAGATTCATAAGTACCGTATATTTAGATAAATATTATCCTCTAGTATGTATTAATATACAAGAATATATTAAAGTATAGATTTTAAAAATCTTAATAGGAAAATTCTTTATAGATTTTCCACAAAAGGGAAAATCAGCTGGTAAGGGGTGCATTTAGTTGGTTTTTCCTGAATGTAGAAAATCTATCGAAATTAAATGACAGACCCATCCGGCCGCTCTACTGACATAATTTTATTGATATTATTTTTAAAATATTAGTATTTACGAAAACAGGGATAGAATTACTCAACTTTGGCCAGTACAAACATAAAATAAATATTTTTTAGTTCGTTTTTGCTGAATATGAAAACTCTTTAATAAAATATTTACTAGTTATCTGCATGTTTCTCTAAACTGAAATGGCAGTGGGCAGGCACAAAGCTCGTAGAACAGATGGCCGATGGGGCAGTAAAGTTCTCGAGTGGCGACCGCTCCCTGGAAAACTTAGTGTAGGCAGTTCTCTCACGCGGTGGACCGACGACCTGGTAAAGATCGCGGAAAGCCGATGGATGCGTGCAGCGCAGGACCGGTCGTCGTGGAAATCCTTGGGGGAGGCCTTTGTCCAGCAGTAGACCATTTTCGGCTGATATGATGATGATGATGATGATCTGCAGGTTTGCCCCTCAATATTCTATAAAAACACCGATTTTAATAATATTATTACTATTTAATTTTCCATACATTTTTTAATGAAAACAACATTCTAAAAATAATATTATTTTATTCAATAAGGTAAGTAGTAGGTACTTTAAAAAAGTGTTTATTCTTCTGAGCTAGATTGAGATGTGTCATCATCAGAGACAGTTGCGTCTGGACATCTATCTACAGCACTAATTTCAGTAGGTAGGGAATGGAACCATCCATGATATTCTTCCGGTATTACTTCTTTGTTGCACAAATTTATAAGATCCTTCTTCTTAGCTACAGTTATAGGAAGAGGACCGCTGTATAGTTGCTGTAAAGGTGGAAATGTAACTCCAGAGTTGGTTGACGGCATTAGCAGTCGTAAATTATCAACGTTTTGTTGTTGATGTTGACGCCTATTTCTCGTCGCATAGCCATGAGTTTGCAATGAAGAGGTCATAGACGCTTTCTCCGTATCAGTTGTTAATGGTGCAGTAATATCTATCGTCATAAAGTCATTCGACATGTCATAGTTATAGAAAATCCTATTGTCTCCTTTTATGTATTTCATCCGTTTAATTTTGAGCCAGTTAACTACTTTACCACTAGTGTTTTTTTTCCTGTTTTTATTTACTGCGTTTGCCAACGCCTTCAAGTCTTTCAATTCATAATATTTGTATTCTTTAACATGGTAGGGTTTTTTTATTACTTTCTTTCCATCGCGTTTATAAACTTCTTTAGCTCTCGCTCGTTTAAAAACATTGATCCAGTCTCGCATACAGAAAATGTCACAATTTTTTTTTGAAGTTTCTATCGCACTATGCATGGAATCAGCTTCCATGTAACTATGCCCCGATTCTAGAAACTTGTGTTCTATGACCTCCAGCTGGTGTGTGTCCTGCATCATGACCCACAACAGTATAGCAGCTACATACTGATTGCGGTTTTGACCACCGCACGTGTCCGAAAACAAGCTAACTTGTTTAATCTCTTTTGGTACACATGTGGTTAAGTAGTGATATAATATAGTTCCAATCTCGGCACTACCCTTCTTACCCTGTACTTCGTTCCACACGAAACAGTATGCTGCATTTGGAAGGGCGTTTTCGTATATGGTTAGATTATAAACAGTCAACTTTCTTACGTAGTAAAGCAGACCAACGTCTGTACTCGGAATTTGCAATATTGCTTGCAAGTCAAATGAAATTGACAAAAAGTCTGTTTCTTTTTCTGCCCTCTGTTTATCTATTTTTTTTTCCTGGTTACATTTTTCCTTTCTTTGTTTATGCTTATCAAATTCTTTTTGCATTTTGTTTTTGTCTTCATCGCTAGCACGGTTGAATTTCGTGCATAAAAGACACTGGTCTTTCTTGGGCATGTAAAAGCCTAAATTAAATTCTGTACAGAAAATTCTCCTGTAGGTCATTTCTGATACGGGTGGTTCAGTATTTTTAACTTTGCAGTCCTCTATGTAGAGCGAGTACATTTTACCTAATGTAAGCCCAGCATCTAAATACTTGCGTTTCAGCTTCTTGCGCACATAGTGACTTTCCATGCAAGGGAAAGATGCGATGTGGTTTTTTACAGCTTCAACTGCCTCTGGCGATGTTTTGTTTGGAGGCTCACGACGTCCGCGCGGGTCTTGTTCTAAAGAATACTGGCCAAGACTGTTGCGATTTTTTATAGCCTCTGATATCACAGAGGGTGAGATGCACAATGTCCTGCAAAAAAAATCTTGGCAAACATATTTTTTTTCTCCATCGACGATAAAGAAACATTTTTTTGTATAATTGCGTTTTGTAGGTCGTTTTCTATCTAATAGAAGCCTTCTCGTCGGTTTGATTTCTACATGACTTAATATAAATTGCTTTTTCGGTACGTAGTCTAAACTCCAATATTTTCTGCATAATTCTTTTCGGAAGTTCTCGTTAATATGATCGTTGCAACCAAACTTGCACATGGAACAGTTTACAGATTTGGGAACTTTTGGATCTCGACCTTTCTTTGCGGTATAATATGGAAGACCTTCAGCTCTACGCTTTTTTGCTACATTCTTTTTCCAATTACCTGGATCTTTTTGGCTCCATCGAGCGCGTGGTTTAATAATTTTCCATACCTGTTTAAATAAATCTGCCATTATTGCTTGAGCAATATACTGGGACTCATTATTTTTATCATTTTTTTTTAACGTGTTTCCCAAATAATGAGTCTATAACTTTTCTTCGCATGACTTTGATATTTTGTTGTTTAATTAAATAATTCTCCGGATTTAACAAATCATCTACTTGGATCAATTCTGAATCTTCAGAATCAGATTTAGCTGGACAATTAGCACCGGGGGGTAGATAAGAAGGGTCTTCATCTGAAAAGTCTCCACCAAACAGAGATTCTTCTTCACTTTCTAGGCTTTGTTCACTATTTTCTGTACTTCGTTTTGCAACTACTTCTACTGTAAGGCAAAAAGATAATTAAAGTTTATTAAATTGTAGTAAGCATGTACACTAATAAATAAAAAGTAATTAATTAGAAGTAGTAGTAGAATTATATTAGGGGTTCGCGTGAGGATTATGGCGGTACTTCCCATTCAAGGGAGATGACTTAGTCCAGCAGTGGACTGTTATGGACTCGCACACGAAAAGTTCCGTACCATCGTTTCTTACGTAACATGTTTAATGTATGGGGTCACCTCCTAAAATTTTGAACTTTATTATTTGTTCCGTACAATCTACAAGATTTACCAATATAAATAAATAAATAATAAATATTCTGGGACAAATCACACATGATCATCTGGCCCCAAAGTAGGATTCCCTGTGTTATGGGTTACCAGAGACTGATATACATACTTATATATGTTTAAATACATACATATATAGATATAATTTAACAGAGCAAACAAATCTGCTCATCACACAAATGCTTGCCCTGGGTGGGGATCGAACCCACGACTCTCGGATCAGTAGTCAAGGGCACTAACGACTGAGCCACAGAGTCAGTACTTTTGTTACATATATTGGGGCTCCCGTTGTTTTTAAAATTTTATTTTTATTTTTTGTTATTATAGCGGCAATAGAAATACACATTTTGTGAAATTTTCAACTTTTTCCGATAAATAAACATCTTTTATTTATTTAATTTACTAGCTGTCCCAGAAAACTTCGTTCCACCTTACACTATACTACCCTACCCTACCCTACGCTACATACACTACACTACCCTACCCTACCCTATACTAACCTACCCTAATCAACCCTACCCTACACTACACTACCCTACCCTACCCTAAAACCAATTATTTTTTGACTGCTTTTTTTTTTATTGATAAAAATTATATTTTAATACTTATTATGCTATTCCCGACGAAGACAAATGCAAAAACACAAAAACCATAAAAATTGGTCCAGCCGTTTTTGAGTTATAAATGGTGTAACTAACACGACTTTCTTTTATATATATATATATATAGATGTATTACGGTTCCTGAGATACAGCCCGCTGACAGACGGACGTACTGACGGATAGCGGAGGCTTAGTAATAGGGTTCCGTTGGATACCCTTTGTGTACGGAACCCTAATAAGAATAACGTCACTCTGATTAACTTAAGTAAGGATCATTAATTTTATAGTTAAGTAGGCTCTTACCTTTTGAAGTGGAAGTTGATAGGTCATTCAGAGCAACTTTTTCAATTACTGTCGGCATTGACTGAGTTTGACTTACATATGCATCATAGGCATGTGACAATAAGTCGTCATCACACCATTGATCATCTGTAAAATAAGCAAATAATTATTATTTTGTTAGTAGGTGGCCAGCTTACGGTATAAGAAAGGTGATTACCTTTAATTACAATTATTTATCTCATTTACCTTGGTTTTTTAGTTTATTTTCATCTTCATCATCACTCGGGACACTCATTTTACTATATATTTCAAAGTAAAACGAAACTTTGTATACTTAAATAACACTTATGGCGATGCGTACGATTGCCGAATGAATACTGCGTGCGAATACAAGAAGGAACCGAGAAACGCGACGAGCGCGCGATGCAAGTTGCGTACGAAAGAGATAGCTAACACATGGATAGTCGGTTTTAGCCGAAGCTGATTCTATGAATCTCCCTCGCGTAGCCTACTGACAGAAAAAAGTACGCGAAGATATTTTATTTTGGCTGTTGATATCCATTAAAGCTAGTGGCAAAAGCTACAGTAAAAGAAAACTATAAATATATAATTTCTTTTACCTGTAATATATAAGAGCCAATAGAGTTTTTAATCTTCTGCAAAAAACAACGAAATTGGTTTAGGTTATTTCACTAGAAGATGTTTCCTCAATTTTCGTTCAAGTAAGCAGCGCCAAAACCAGTTATTGTTGGTTACTATGTATCGGCTGAATATTCTTGGCATTTAACACATAAAACAACTACATCTAAAACATGTTAAAGTACAAAATATGTTTTTTTTACAATAAATTTACCAAATTATAAGAATTAAATGAGGTTAACTTCTTTTTTCTAAGGACTATTCTATCAAATCTGTCAGTTACTTGCATTTTACCGAAGCTATCTCCGTAAATAAACATCGTTGGAGATAATGGGTTTTACCTGTAGCTTCGTCTTGATGAGACGAATCGATTGGTATATTTAACTTAATTTGAGTAAAAAATTGCAGATAGTTGGTTCTTGCAATAAGGGTACGATATCTGTTTCACCCCTCTGAAGTTTGAGTTGCCAGAATGGGGAATTTGCATTTGGTTTAAATTGAATTGATTTGTTTCCTCTGAATCCATATTGTCCTGAAATTGTATCTAATTCTAAACCAATTTATTCTTATTTAGTTTGTTTTTAATTGCACAAACTATTAATAAAAAAAATGTAACTAAACGAGTACAATTCTAATTTGCGAAACGCATCACCATTGGTCGATCCGAACCGTGACGTCACATACCATGTTATCGGATTTATAGGCGTTGCTGTTTATATGGTGTCTGAAAGAAAAAATATTTTATTTTTGTTTCTGTAGTGTTTTTCATTAGCATTAGTGCAATTCTGGTAGCATTAAATCGTCTAGGACGATGACTGAAAGTGGCTATGTCAAAGCACTATCAGATAATCTACCAAAAATAGATGCATTCATGATGACAGCATATTTTGTATCAGGCCAAGATTTGACGTGCGCTGAGATCAAGGGAGTCAAAGCCACGAAGAAGTTCCAAGCAGCCTTTGGGGTCTTAGATCTGAGAATCGCTTCTATAGGTCTCGACGCAGTAACCCGTGTCCAGCATTATCACAATAGAGTAGAAATAGTACCATGATTCCGCTGAAATTCACAAAATATAAAAGTATTCATCATATCAGCTCATAAACGTTCCCATCAAGGGTCTCGAGCCTACCCTGAATTAGGGCGATCGGGCCTTAGTCAACCACGCGGGCCCAGTGCGGGTTGGTCAACTTCCCACACAGCCTTCGAGTTTCTCTGCAGGCGTTTGCAGGTTTCCTCATGATGTTTTCCATCACCGTAAGAGCGTCGGATAAACGTACGAAAACGAAATTCGAAAATATTGGTACGTGGCAGGATTTGAACCCGACCTCCCGGGCAGGAGGTACCGGCCCTAGCCGTTACGCCACCAGCATATAAAAGTATTAGGTTTATGAAAATTCAAACTATAATACTCGTAAATAGTCTTAACTAACTAAGTATGACTAAGCTTGTAGTCGTATTTTAGAATCTCTTGCTTTATACAGGCTAACGCATATGACCTAAGCAGGTAACCAATCGAAAAAAGGTTTTTAGTGTCACAATGGACCAGCAAGAGGCCTGAATACAGACCAATAGTCGACCCAAAATGAAATTGCATCAATAAGACTGAAAAACATATGCGACTCTGAAGTCCACACAAGAATATCGTCATGACTAGAGGAATGTTCAAATGCGCGCCTTCTGTAAACATAACTATAAAAATTACTGTAAATTCTGTCATCTGATTCTTGGAGATTCGATATCCATTTGGTAAACGGCATCGATAAAATAACTAAAGGAATTAATCAAAAATTAAAAACGTGTACTTACAGCTCAAGTCATAATGGTCAGTCATGTAGAAGAATTTCCTCATGATAATGACCATCCCAGTGACGCGCAAATCCCAGATAAGCGATTTAAGCATCAACACCAGCATCATTTGGCCGACTGTTCGGTCTGAGTAGACAGTCAGGAATGGTATTACCATCAGACCTAATTCTAGGCTTTTAGACTTGCCGCCATAGTCGACGCTGCAAATCAAAGGTTGAGATGCAAAGCTTTAACTCATATACTTAACCTCGTCAGAGCCCAGCTAGGTTACTTCGTTTATTAGGTATTTTTATTTATTTTTTGCTTTAGATTATTACAGCTATCCATTACGTAATTAAGTAATGCTCTTTTTTATCATCAATTGGTAAGCTCTTGGCATCAGCGCACGTGATGGTAAGTGACGATGATGCCGAAGATGAAAGCGGGCTTGCCAAGGTTCCCCAACGCAATGGCGAACTGGCTGTCTTACTTATCTTCAAAGTCGGAGCACATCAATGCAAGATCAATAAAATGCCATTCCACCAACCAAAAAGAGTCTTACAAAGTTTGACTCCGCCGGAAATCGAACCTGCGACCTCCTGACGTGAAGCTAATGGACTGTACCATTACGCCACGGACGCAGCCAAAGCACATTACCTTTATACAACACCCTACTTAAAAACTAGCCCGCATCCACCGGCTTCCCGCGATCTTTAACAGGTCGTCGGTCCATCAGGCGAAATACGTCCACCGATGGACAACGGCATCCACCCAAGGATTTCCACAACGACCGGTCCTACACTGCCCGCATCCAGCGGCTCCCCACGACCTTCACCAGGTCGTCAGTCCACCGAATACGAGGCCTTCCTACGCTACGTCTTCCGGTGCGCGGGTTTGAGAATTTCGCTGTCCCAACGGTGTACTTATAATAGTGTTCGCACATTGGTACAAGACAATATCTGTAAAATGGTTTTTTAGCTTTTTCTATGGTGTGAATAGCTTTTAAAACTATAAATCTGTAGAAAATAACCAAAAGTAACTGTTAAACTTATAGTGAACGAACACTGGTAGTGGCTGGTGACGTCATTCAAGGCCCGCGAAAAATGGCGGCGTTCAAACAGAATAAATTTAAGCGATATTTTAAATATTATTTTCAAAATATTTAGAGCATTTCCAACAGTATTTATATTTTTTACTATTTTATAACGATGTAAAAAATTAATTAAATATATATAAAAAATAGGCATATTCCCCATTGAAATATCCGTTCAGATAGTTATTCCTTGAATAAATTATAATTGAAAAATAGGCAACCAATTATCTGACAGATCAACTTTTAACTGAGCATTGAAAAACCAGCCCGTAGTCAGTAATCATCTTAGCGGGGTATACTCGTAAGCTAACCGGTTTATTTCGCTGATTGTGGAGCATGATTCAAGTTTCAATATTATACCATGTTTCCATCAAGTTAAGTCCATTTTACGCTGACAATTTTGTAGTGCCAACCTAACTATGTGTGATATTATTGTATTTCAATTCACGCAGGTTTTTTATTACTTTTATATCAGCTCATTTACGTCCCCACCAAGGGGCTCGAGCCTACCCTGAATTAGGGCGATCGGACCTTTTTTTATTACTTAACGTGTTTTAAAATAAAGCTAGTATCTGAAAAAAAAAACAGTAGACTTACAGTTCAAATCAGTAAATCAGTAGAATTTAGGGAAAATCAGTAGATCCCGGAAAAATCAGATCTTGTATCGCTGAACTTGATAACACCAAGCAGTGTTGTCAGATCCAGTTTTCACTTTACCCCAAGCTTAGTCCCCATTTACCCTAGCTAGATTAAGTAATATTTACAAAAATTACCCTAAAATTTTCTTATATTTTTTCACACCTGAACGCCTAACACTGAACTAGACGACGATATACCATTATAAATGTACAACCAGAGTTTAAAAACACGAAGTCAGTGCGTGCATGAAACCAACTATTTATTTTTACTCACACGTATATTACAAAGAAGTTAATATGGAAAGCATAAATTAATGCGTATTCCCCTAAAATGGAAACAAAAGAAATACCAAAAATAAGTACGTTACAAGTTTTAAACCAAAACTAATAATTCTCTAGCATCTAATAGAAATAAAAATCTAACATCCTTCATAAATGCATAAGTTCTTTTTTCGTTGTTTTTGCCTGTATGTTTGGGGATACACTAGGTACGTGTCTGTGGTACGTGTATTCCGTATCACGATAATCTGGTGAAGAGATTTTAGTCTTGTATTCCAACAGACCTATTAGAGTAGAGATCGACTTTGAAGTTGAAATGAGATTGAATTATGGATAGAAAGGTCAAAGAAATTTAACAAAGAAGTTTGATGTGTGGAATACGTGAAGCGAATTAATTCGTTCGCTGAGCAGACATTATGTTGTCTTCCTTTGATAATTACCCCACGTAAATGCTTACCCTAATCAGTAATTTTTACTCTAAATCTAGGGTAGTTGACTAGGGAAGTTGACAACACTGACATCAAGTCGAATCAGAAGCGTTACCGACGACCATCTCAGGTTCTCTCTTCTCCCCAAATCTTCCTCGAAGTCCCCCCAAAATCAAGGTTTTGTTTTCTTCCAAAAGCTTGTTTTTATATTCACTTTTGAGTTTATCAGGCAAATTAACTAGATAATTTCTATACCTCTTATACACTAATTTGCTAAATTTATCATTCGGCCAATTTCGGCCTTTCCTATAATCTTGGTGTAGTTTAACTTTGTGCCTCATACATCTGATACGTCCGGGAATAATCCAATGCTTTAGGATATATTTATTTCTTCTGGCTCTTTTAACTATTGTAAGTTTGTCTACAGTGTTACGCAAGATAGTGTTAAAAACTTTTACAGCTTCATCCACAATTTGAGTTTGAGTAAAACCGGAGCAGTCAGCTTGTAGCAGTTCACGACAGACCTCCGCATAGTTGACCTTACGAATGATCCTAGACGATCCAGTAGCTTCATTTATGTTACATGAAATACCTAGTATGGCGGGCTGTCTGTTATGTCTACTTTACATACTACCCCTACTGCTTTGCAAGGATTAAGCTCTAACAAATATATGATCTGAACAGTTGTTTAGCCTGGTTGGTTTGGTCATTGTAAGAGTTAGGCCCTTAATCAGGTGAACCACAGGAAAGACCCGAATAGACATAGATAAGTTTTGGTAGTACCCACCCATTTTTTGGTTCTACGCCTTCGACCATTGACAAAATGAATATGAGATAGTCAATAAATTATGTTCTAATTTCCAGATATATTTAAGTACTAAAATTAGACTATAATATACTATAAGTATCATATTATGCTGTCCGTCTGTCTGTTTGTCAAGACCCTTTTTTTTCAGGAACGCGTAGAGGTATCAAGAGGAATTTAATATCAAATTCTTAGGAATTTGGTACCTTAAAACTGTAAAAAATAAATAAGCCATTTAAATCACGTATTTTGTTCATCATATACGTCCCTGTCGAGGGGTTCGAGCCTACCCTGAATTAGGGCGACACATATTTTTTATTAAATCAAATCAAAACCTATAGGCTATTTCCCATTGACCTTTACCTACAATCCTGAAATTTGGCAAGGAGCAAGGTCTCACAGTACAAGTAGTAAATAAAACTGAACATTTCAAATTTGTATTATAATCACATCAAAAAGTTTTTACACAAAAAACTTATATTTGCAGTTGGAGAAATTACTTGTACAGTGATAAATGAACTTAATTTTGAATGCTATAAAATATTATGATTAAAGATGTAAAGTAAATAATTAATGGTGATTAACTTATATGCTATTAAAATTAAGGTGTCCGTTTTGACCACTTCTCACTTTACTTTATCTTTTGAATACTTCTCACTTTCACTTTACTTTATCTTTTGACTACTTCTCACTTTCACTTCACTTCACTGTTAGTTGAATGGATTAATTTTGGCGTTTTTTTTTGTATTTCCACGAACGGTACTGCGCTGCCCGCATCCAGCGGCTTCCCGCGACTTTCACCAGGTAGTCAGTTCTACGATCTGTGTGCCCTGCCCACTGCCACTTCGGTTTGTGAGTTATGTCGGTAACTTTGGTTCTCTTACGGATCTCCTTATTTCTGATTCAATCGCATAGGTATTTTCCGAGCATAGCTTGCTCCATTGCCCTTTGGGTGACCTTGACACTCTGGAAATGACAAGCATTCATTTAGAAATTGAAGTTAGATCTCTACCAACTTTAAAATTTGACCAAGGTATAGACCACACTTTGTTTGAATACTAGGCATGCCTTTTAAGTTCTGTTGTTTCATATTTCCCGGCAATTTCGAATTTGGAACTGTTCTATATTCAAATGTGTTTAAATTTTGAATCTCAAAACAGATGAAAGTATTAGGATTAATGCTATTCTTTAGTCACAGCGCCGATTGGAATCTGTCAGGTTACGTACGAAAATGAATCTTTCTAAGGAAAATGTTCGTGCAATAATTTTCTACAACTTTAGAAGAGGCCTGACACAGCTTCAGTGTTTTGCCTTCTGTCAGCTGGGCGCCGCCGCCGCGCGCATGGCCATGGCAACGAAGAAACAAAAAAAACTGGGTATGTTTCCAACGCCTTTGTAACAAACAGTATATTGCAAGGAAGCAGCAAGTTGTGTGGCAAAAAATAATGCAGAAAGGCAAGGTCCCAGGTCCCAGAGCGTACCCCCTCAGCCCGCCGTTTAGTCAGGTTTGATTGATTACACAGTCGAAGAGCCTAGCCTGGTCCAACCGCAACCGACAAAGACCTCCCCCAAGGACTTCACAACGTATGAGACCCATGACATACATACTGCTGGACAGACAGAGCGTTAGATCAGCAAAATTCAAGATTTCGATGTTTTTTCTAGTTTAGCTAGATATTGTAAATCGCTTCACCTTCACCTTTGAAGGTCTTTACCTATGAAATCGCCGATTGTATAAAAAAGTTTAAAGAAGAAAATTAATATTAAGAACAATAGTTATTAAAACAAAATTTATTCTCAAAATATCATTGAACTATTAGAAATTTAATGGTGGTTTTATTGTTTAGATATTTTGTAGCACGGTGGCTTTAATCCCATGAAGTCGGGTTTTTTCACCTGAAAAATTCGCCTTTTTTGAGGCAAAAAATACACATTTTCTTCATTACTAATGTCATATTTGTGAATACCCCGCATAAGATTTCGTCAGTTTCAAGAAAATTCAAGAAAATTAACTAGTCCAAAAAAATCACATTAAGTCAATATCTGTTTGTTTTAACTAAATAAATATTTTTATCTCTAAAAGTCCTTCTTTTAAAGTCAAACTATACTATGTTACGTTAGTACTAATATAATATATACTGTGACTATGTACAGGCAGGCGTCCGTCACTTGCTCAAGGCCACTCGTTATATGACTACCGCTAAGCGTATCGGAGACGATACAACGGACAGTAGGTTGACGCACGCTCGCCTGAGTGCTCGCACGTCACATTTACCGCTCTGACTATCGAAATGCCGAAACCACGCAATTATTGTGCAGTGGATGGGTGTTACAGTCAAAAGACAAATGGAAATTTGTCATTTTTTTCATTGCCGAGAGACGAACAAAGGTACCTTAGTTAATAGTATTTTAAATCTTTTGTATTTTTCGAATTCCCTTTTCTCATTCCTTTACAATTTATCATCATTTATTCCTTAAACTTAGAACAATGGTGGGTAGGTACCTACTATGTTAATCGTCGTAAATTAAGGATTTCAGGTATTATTTATGTGTTTTTTTTACATAAATAACAGTTACCTACTTAATGTCAGAACATGGTAGGTACCTAGCGTCGTCGTCGTGATTTATACTTTGTTCCAGATAACATTAGACAGAAGGTGAAATAGAAGTCAAAAGGTTATTTATGGTGAACACTTTCCTTATTTTACCTCAAAAAATATTTACAATAAAAATAACATAAGTAGGTATATTTCGTTTTTATTTCATTTGTATAACACAATTACTAATGTAATTGTTTACTTTCGATTTTTGTTGTGGTTACATTTGTATTACGTAGGTACGTACACCTTTTAAATAAATGAAAAATGCTTGCTGTAAGGCTAAAGTGGAGTGCGTTTTTACTTTCATATTGTTGAAAGTACATATGAGACTTTCTACTAAGTTTCTCGTAAAGGACTATTAGATAGGTACACGGTTGTCATGGATATATGAACTAGCCACAGAATACGGAAGGAACTAGCCTCAGTCCCTGCGGTGTCTGAGAAGGCAAGCGTTCCGTTGGTAGGACTGTACAAGGGGGGGGGGGAGCGGGGAACCCTCCCCTAGAAGAGAGGAGTTAGGAAGTGGGTAGTTTTTGAGAAAATGAATTTTGAAAATTGGTATTGTAACATACTCTTTGATAACCACGCTTACGTTTCCGCGTGATGAAAAATCGCTACCGCTTGTTAAAAAAAGGTCATCTACTTCTATGACGGCGAAAATCGCGGCCGCTTATTAAAAAAAGATCATCCACTTCTCTGACGGCGAAAATCGCTACCGCTTATTCCAAAAAACCTTGAGGGGGATGTGGGAGTATCAGGTCGGGGAAAGCATTCGGGACCCGGACCCCTACGGGGGCATAGCCCGACTTTTATTACCAGGACGAATGTAAACGAAAAAATCTCAAGAACTTAGCACAGATTACTAAATAGTTACTTCGTAAACTATAGCTTGCATTCACGAGCCGTTTTTTGTTATGACTTGTAGATAGTATCAGAAAAATTATTTTCGTTACGTTTTTACCTAGCTTTCACTTAAAATAACAAATGGGAGTGATGTATCTGTTACGAAGTAACTACTTAGTAATCTGTGGTACAGGATGCGAACACCGGCAAAAAGACTGAGGCTTTACTAAGTAGTTACTTCGTAACAGATACATCACTCCCATACAAAAGATTAAATACCTACGCTATATTAGCCTACAAAATCTTAATAATAATACCAGCTGCTTGTAGCGAGAAGAAATGTGCCATAACTACGCATACAGAGAGTTGAGATTGTTTTGCCCGCCGCGCGACCCACGTGCAAGCGCGTCATCGAGCGAATGTGCTAGGGTTGTACCTATGATGATTTTGGTAATGAAACGAATGTTGTAGAAAATCAATTATTTTATATTTGTCGATCAAATATGTTTGAGTTTAATAAAATGATAGATGCATTTTTCCCTTCCCTGAATACCCGATTAATAAATTTTAATGACAAAATGACGGAGAATTTCATACCTACTATTCATACAAAAACATTCCCTAAGAGGGCCTCATTGTGAGCTTGAATTATTGTTATTTTAAGTGAAAGCTAGGTAAAAACGTAACGAAAATAATTTTTCTGATACTATCTACAAGTCATAACAAAAAACGGCTCGTGAATGCAAGCTATAGTTTACGAAGTAACTATTTAGTAATCTGTGCTAAGTTCTTGAGATTTTTTCGTTTACATTCGTCCTGGTAATAAAAGTCGGGCTATGCCCCCGTAGGGGTCCGGGTCCCGAATGCTTTCCCCGACCTGATACTCCCACATCCCCCTCAAGGTTTTTTGGAATAAACGGTAGCGATTTTCGCAGTCAGAGAAGTGGATGATCTTTTTTTTAATAAGCGGCCGCGATTTTCGCCGTCATAGAAGTAGATGACCTTTTTTTAACAAGCGGTAGCGATTTTTCATCACGCGGAAACGTAAGCGTGGTTATCAAAGAGTATGTTACAATACCAATTTTCAAAATTCATTTTCTCAAAAACTACCCCCCTCCTAACTCCTCTCTTCTAGGGGAGGGTTCCCCGCTCCCCCCCTGTACAGTCCTACCAACGGAACGCTTGCCTTCTCCGACACCGCAGGGACTGAGGCTAGTTCCTTCCGTATTCTGAGGCTAGTTCATATATCCATGACAACCGTGTACCTATCTAATAGTCCTTTACGAGAAACTTAGTAGAAAGTCTCATATGTACTTTCAACAATATGAAAGTAAAAACGCACTCCACTTTAGCCTTACAGCAAGCATTTTTCATTTATTTAAAAGGTGTACGTACCTACGTAATACAAATGTAACCACAACTAAAATCGAAAGTAAACAATTACATTAGTAATTGTGTTATACAAATGAAATAAAAACGAAATATACCTACTTATGTTATTTTTATTGTAAATATTTTTTGAGGTAAAATAAGGAAAGTGTTCACCATAAATAACCTTTTGACTTCTATTTCACCTTCTGTCTAATGTTATCTGGAACAAAGTATAAATCACGACGACGACGCTAGGTACCTACTATGTTCTGACATTAAGTAGGTAACTGTTATTTATGTAAAAAAAAACACATAAATAATACCTGAAATCCTTAATTTACGACGATTAACATAGTAGGTACCTACCCACCATTGTTCTAAGTTTAAGGAATAAATGATGATAAATTGTAAAGGAATGAGAAAAGGGAATTCGAAAAATACAAAAGATTTAAAATACTATTAACTAAGGTACCTTTGTTCGTCTCTCGGCAATGAAAAAAATGACAAATTTTCATTTGTCTTTTGACTGTAACACCCATCCACTGCACAATAATTGCGTGGTTTCGGCATTTCGATAGTCAGAGCGGTAAATGTGACGTGCGAGCACTCAGGCGGGCGTGCGTCAACCTAGTGTCCGTTGTATCGTCTCCGATACGCTTAGCGGTAGGCATATAACGAGTGGCCTTGAGCAAGTGACGGACGCCTGGTATGGTGTGATTTCACGTAAAACAACATGTTACAGTTAGTTTACTTCTTACTTGAGCTAGGGTTCCGCCCGATAACGGTGAACCTAAAAGGGTTCCGTAACCAAAAGGATTCGGGAACCGCTGCATTAGATGTTATATAATGTATCACGTACATCTACAGATATATTGTTTTGCAGAGGGTACGAGACCGCCGACGCGGAGCACCGATACAACCACCACCGTCAAAACTAATAAAACGAGAACCATCTCGATGGTGTTGTGTCGTTTTATTGCGGAGTTCCTATGACCACTTTCCAGCTCCAGCATTAGATCAGCTCCATGTCATCATAATATTGCATTGTCACGCGATATACACATGCATGCAAAATTTCAGCTCAATCGGATATTGGGAAGGGGGTCAAATTTAACTTGCAAGATTTCATTACAGACACCGGAACAGGTGTAACTAAATAAAAATAAAAAAATGTAAAAAGAAGGAGGTATTCTTCACAAGTGTGTCGCTAGCATCTCTCTTTACCAACAACGCTACAAGCGAAAGTGTACCATCGGTTGGTACATACTACTAGCAGAAATATAAATGTACCCTCGTCGAATGCGCTTCCCCTTGCGCCTTGGGTAATATTATTTCATACTTTTGTGTGAATTTCATTTTGAAGTCGGTTTTAAGTTTTTTTAAACTTTTTTTATTCAAATAAAGATCTTAGGAAAATAGAATTACACAGGAACTGAGTCAAACCAGAGGGGGCATAATGAGACTCGGTGGCCTTCTAAGAGATTTGAAGTTGAGATTTTAA
The DNA here is from genome assembly GCA_947284805.1 of Coleophora flavipennella. Taxonomy (NCBI): domain Eukaryota; kingdom Metazoa; phylum Arthropoda; class Insecta; order Lepidoptera; family Coleophoridae; genus Coleophora; species Coleophora flavipennella. The sequence continues at coordinate 962,400 of CAMYPC010000001.1, read as the reverse complement.
TGGGGATCGATTGCCTTACACTAATAATTAAAAACCAAAAAATGTGTGTGTTTGTGTGTACGTCTGTCCGGTGCTTTGGTTCCCAAACTATTAGACGGATTTAGGTGAAATTTGGGTTAAGGCAATTTTATACATTTCTCGACGAACTATGCGTCCAAAGTTGCTGAAAGTTTTCACATAAATTATAAACATGTGTAGTGTGTACCAACACCTTAGAAAAGTTAGAACACCGTCATAAGACAAAAAAAGTTGATATTAGGTAGATTCAAAATTCTAATATTCTGGGTATTTGTTGATCATTGTTACGATGTAACAAAATTGGTGTAGGACCCGTTACTGCGGGGTCGATTCATGGTACTGAAGAACTTTCCCCATGGAACCCACAGACTATTATCCAAAAAAATTGGACTTACGTACAGAAATAAAATGAGGATTACGTAATAATAATGGCTCAGAGATTCTAGTGAAACTCAATTAAAATTACTACGAGTATATACCAAAGCAAGAATTACTTTTTAAAGAATTGAATGTTACTTTATTTCACAATAAGTGCATTCGATTTACAGTTATTTGAAAACCATATAAAATATAAATTCATATAATACATAACTTTAAGCAGGTTACCTCACTATGAAGCTGATTGAAGATTGGCAATAAGATGCCAAATGTGGCCTTTAGGATGGTCTCACATGATGTTTATTTTTGAATAAATTTGGCAATTATTAGCTACGAGTGGATACTTTGGTAGGAATTGACTGTGTTTTACCTGTGAAGCGCACCTGACGCAGGTACCGCAGTAACACGGCGCCGCTGGCGGGGCGCGTGGCATCGCACAGGCCCGGTCGTCCGCCGCAAAGTGCGCGGTGCATATCCCTGTGGCAAAAAATAACGTGATACCGGATTTACACATTACATTTGAAAGCCTTGAGCATCGCCGCAAAGTTGCCTGTCTATCGATATTCTATCGAATTCATTTCGGAGTGCGCGCAAGAACTTCACGACCTCATTCCTCGGCTCCATTCCTCCGTCGGTCAACAGGTTGCACCCCTTTGTTGTTGATGTTCCACCTTTTCGCACGAACCGTTACGCTTCTTCATTTATTATGCGTACAGCGCAGGAGTAGAACTCCTTGCCTGCGTCAGTGTTTCCCGATTCCTATAATTTGGGAATCTTCAAGGCAAGAGTGAATAGGCATTATTTGAGTTTGCGTGTACCATCCTCGACTGCACCATCACTCACCATCAAGTGAAATGCAGTCAAACGCACTCAAATTTTTAATAAAAAAAAAAGATTAACAAAAGACTTTCACTGCTGGACAAGGGCCGCAAAGATTTCAACAACGAACAGTCCTGCGCTGCATCCAGCGTCTCCCTGCAACCTTCACCACTCCATAATTTACTGTTCCAACGGTCTACTCTGTTACTCTAGCGTGGACGTGGTGGTGGAGTTTATAGCCAGAACTACGGGTCTGGCTGTTTGGATCAGGGTACTATGAGGCAGTGGGTAGCCTACGCAGCCAGCCAAAAGAGCTGTGAGCGAAAGCAACGCTGCGCACGTGAGTTGTCCATTAACCCTCTAACTACTGTTTATTGATATTATTCTATTTGGTAGCATATACATTTCAAATACACAATTTTGCCCCCTTTTTAGTAAAAAGTGGGTTAAGAGAGACCATTGATTTATTTACTGGTGGGAAAGCATCTCCGAAACTTGCCTGCATAGCAACCTAAGCTACTCTAGTACTGCTAGGTAGGTAGGAAACCGCAAGCCGTTACCTACCTACCTAGATAGTAGTGTCTCATGGTGTTGGTAAGAAAGCGGCCCTCAATTTATACTCTCAATGTCAGTAAGTGGGGATGCTATATTATAAACCTGCTAGTTAGTGTATGTGGTAGATGTACGAGAGAGAGAGAGAGATCTTGTCACAACGGCCATATGTTCTAAAAGCTATGTGCCTCACGCACTGCCACTCAAGTTTAATGATTTAACGATTCTGTGAGCTATATCGGTTACCTTGGTCCTCCTACGGATCCTCGAACCCATAGAGAGTCAAACGCCATTCCTTTCTATCATTTCCTTAGACCATCTGCCATCGGTTCTCCTCAAAATGTGTCCTGCTCATCCATTCTTTGGTGTTCTGTAAGACACACACAAACAAAAAATAAAATTCATACACAAAAAATAACATCCACAGGATGAAATTGAAAGTGATATTTGGATATTTCAGCATGTCGGTTAACAGGAAGTATTTAAAAAAAACATTCGGAATATTTGAATAAAATATATGGAATTGAGAAGTTACCTATATAGAAAAATCTTCAGGTAAATAACTTGCAATACTTTTGATTAATCTAAGAATTGCACTTTCATATCATAAGTAGGTCAAAAATGTGTTGACATACATATTACCTACAATTCCTACAAATTATATTATTATAACAATAACAAATTATTTGCTCAAATACTTACTATCTCAAGTACTTAATTAAGGAACCTCCAGGTCAACTTATATGACTAAATTTTAAGCTATATACTTTAAGTGTGACTGTATGTGTTTGTTACCTTTTCACGCTTCAACAAGTAAACCAATTTTGATGAAATTTGACATGCAGGTAACCTGTGTCACGGGGAAGGACATAGGCTACTTTTTATCCCGTGAAAGTAGTATAGCCCGATGCTATTCCTGAGGGAACTGAAAATATACTCTTTTTTGGTTAATTCCTTTAACATCGCAAGGAACAATGGATTGTCGTGATTTTTTGCACAGAGATGTATGTTGGCTCGTACATCTTGACCCTTTTAAAAAGAGTGATAACATAATCCTATGTTGGTTTTTTTTAGCTCTCCAAGGACATCTATGATCCCAGCGTGAGCTCGCCAACTGACATATGATAAACTAACAATATAAGGTGATTTATTTTATTTTTATTTATTTGCTATTCGGAAGATTTACAGCTTAATATTATATATAAGTAACAAAATTAAATTTAAAACTATGCTAATTACAAACCTTCACCAAGATAAAATAGAAAATTAACATTAGTAACATCAAAAAAGAACATTTTTTTTTAAGATAATCCGTTTCTTTAAACATATATTCAGTCTAAGAAGAATTCCTGTGCCACCTCCTTACCGCAGTAGTACTTGTACAGAATAGATCGACATCAGGATGTTCACAGACTAGTTTGTTAAAACTATTACAGCTACGCAACAAAAATGTATTCTGCCTGTAGTTAGTGCTCGCATAAAGAACATGTAATATAGGTCGTAATCTGAATGATAACAGGTTCGTACGAAGTTGCAATTTAGATAGAAGTTCAGGGCTGTCCAAGCCGCCATTAGCTATTTTTAGTAAGAAACATAAATCATTAATGGTTCGCCTGGTGGAAAGAGGTAAAAAGTGGTAGCGTTTGCAGCGATGAAGATAACCATCTGATCTTTGATGTGATTTAAAGTCTAAATAACGCATAAATCGCCTTTGGATACCCTCAATACGACGCTTGTACACGTCATATTGAGGATTCCAAACTTGAGACGCGTACTCCAGATGGCTACGTACGAAGGCGCAGTACAGTATTTTAATACATTTCAAGTTTTTGAAGTTGGCAGAACTCCTGATTAAAAAGCCAAGAGCTTTGGAAGACCTATTCACAATGTTATCAATGTGTATATCAAAAAGTAGCTTACTGTCGTGAATGACCCCCAAGTCCCTCATCTCGCTAACTTTTAATAGAGTATGATTCAGGAGTTTATAATTTGATTCAATAATAGAATGTTTTCGACTGAAAGTCATAGAGAAACATTTAGACACGTTTAAATCTAATTTATTGAGTAGACAGTAAGACTCAAATCTATTTAAATCACTTTGTAAACTGAGGGACTCTAATTGACTGTGAATACGTTTCAAAATTTTCATGTCATCGGCGAATAGCAAAATCTTAGAGTTTAGGAAACAGTAATTTATGTCCATTATAAAAATTGTAAATAGGAGTGGTCCCAGTATAGACCCCTGGGGTACACCAGATGGTATGGATGTCCATTTAGATGTAAAACCTTCCAGAACTACAGCTTGGCTCCTATTTTCTATGTAAGAAACAAACCAACGATACAGGTCTCCATGAATTCCAGCAGCCAAAAGCTTATCTAAGAGTATCCTATGATCAATTCTGTCAAAACATTTGCTATAGTCGGTATATATAACATCCACTTGAGCACCATGGTCCATACCATCTGTAATATACTCGTTGGCCAAGATTAAGTTAGATACAGTCGAACGATTCCTTAGAAATCCATGCTGCTCATTTCCGAAAGAACACTGAAGCGCTGCATAAACTTCAGTGTAAACAAGTCTTTCCAAGATCTTGGCAAACAGACACAGCTTAGAGATTGGTCGGTAGTTTTCTACCTTGGACGCATCACCTTTTTTTAAAACCGGTGTTATGAAGGCCGACTTCCATAGCGCAGGCACAACCCCTTCAGAAAGTGAACGTCTAAACAACATACAAAGTGGACGCACCAGACTATCAGCACATCCAATTATAAATACTGGTGATATGTGATCGGGCCCACCCGACTTGGAGGGATCAAGCGTTAGAAGTAGTTTTTTAATTTTATCAGGATCAACTTCCACGAAGCCCAAATTGCCAGAACTAATAAAAGAGTTGGCAGAAGTCCTGCCATGCGTATCTGGCTCTTGGAATGTGGAATGAAAATATGTAGCAAAAAGGTTGCTAATTCCTACGCCCGTATTTGCCTCTGTTTGTTGGTAGTACATAACCTTAGGGAATGCACCTGATTTCCTTTTGCTTTTAATGTAGGACCAAAAAGCCTTAGGATTTTTAATAATTGAATTTTCAATAGTTTTAATATATTGTTCAAAACATTCATTTTCGAGATTGGTAGCCCTAGTTCGCAACAAGGAGAAAGATTGATAATCAGATATATTTCCATAGATTTTATATTTACGGTGGTACTTATACTTTTCTCTAAGCATTTTTATTAAGGCTGAGTTGAACCAGGGTGGATGACTGTTTGATTTTATTGTTTTTAACGGAATGTGCTTATCACGACAATTATATAATATGTTATAAAAACTGTTGACCGCTTGATCTATTGTATCACACAAAAGAATGGCTGACCAATCAATATTTTCGAGTTCAGATATAATAGAAGCATAGTCACCACGACGGTATAAAAATTTACTCTGAATTTTTTGTTCTAACATATGAATTTGTACAAATTTTGCCTCAATGACAAGTGATTTGTGGTGAGCATCTTCGGCGACTAAAGGTACGTCACACGACCTTACCGAGAGAGGGCTGTTAGAAAAAACTAGGTCAAGTATTCGCTGATTTATATTCCGCTCACCATTAAATTGACTAAGACTGCAACTGTTAATTGTATCAAAAAATTGAATTAAAGTTTCACCTGAATAGTTATACGGAAAAATATTATCGAGATCGGAGGTATTCCAGGATATATTATCACCAAAATTAAAATCACCTGTAACAATAAATTTGTCAAGGGGGTTTTCTATTATTAGTCGATTCAAATTATCTGTAAAATTATGTAATTGCAATTTGTAAGAATTTCCTTTTTCTTGTTTACAAAGATAAACTACACAAATATGTATTTTGTACAACATTTTAGGCTTTGACTTTTTGAGAAGGATGGTGACCCATAGATCCTCGGCAGAACTGCGCCACTCGGATCGTTCGACAGCCTCAATATCATGGCGTACGGCCAACAGAACCCCTCCTCCCATAGTTTGCCCCGTGCACAAGTAGTCTCGATCCCGCCTCCAAACCAAGTACCTCCCGTCAAACAATTCACCATCTAAAATGCTATCTAAGAGCCAAGTCTCAGTCAGGGATATAATGTCGTATTTATTTAAGCAAACATTCCTAAAAAAGTTACTAGTCTTCGTACGTAAGCCACGAGTATTCTGGTAATAAAGTTCTAATGAATCAACTTTTAAAGATACCTTTAACAGAATAATTTAATGTACAAAGATAAGATAATATACATATGAGGCGACTTAGTAAGTAACAGCTACCCGCTTGTTTGATGTGAAAAACACATAATATACCTGACGGACGGTAGTTCAGAAAAATATGAAAGCAAACCAAAGCGTAGCATAGCATAATGGCACTAGCAAAAAAATACGTTACAAATAAATTCCTTAAGCAAATTAACACGAATACAATAGCATTCCGAAGCGATAATAGTGACATGCCATACTGACCCGTAATAAATAGAGTGAATAATTCCATTCTCGACCAGATGTTTATAGCGATAAGGTATAATATGTTTATAGACAGAGCAATTTCAAACCGGTAATAATAAATATGCGACAACTTTATACCTGCACAAGCGACCGCGGCACAGACGACTGCGGCACTCAAACTTTGAACACTGTATAATATCAGCAGACTTACGAATTCACTTGGTTTTAGCACGATAATTAAAAATAATGTTATTAACTCAATCACACAATTTTTTTGAGATCTAATTCCGTCTTTATTATAATAATCGGGGATGTGTCGTTCCTGCGGATGTGTATCTTCGCATGTTTTACCCAAATGAATTGGAACCCCTGCTCATTGGCCAATCTTTTCACTTTAGTTAGCAGATCCTTATTTTGCGGGGTAAGGTGGTCGTTTATGAAGATTTTGTGATTCCCCTGAAGTCCTAAGTCTATCGGTGTGAGAAATCCTTTTTTGTTAGAGGCCCTGGCTGCAGCGATGAAATCTTCCTTGACATACCGGTTGATAAAACATACAATGATTGGTTTTGGTTGGTTCGGATCGCGGGTAGGAACCCGTGTGACAAAGTTGATTTGGGCCTTTGTGGTGGTGTACTTTATTTTGGATCCAATGTTGATTACAATATCCAAGAGATTCTCACTTTTGGTTTGCGGTAATCCTTTTATTTCCAGGTTATTCATACGGGACCATTGATCTTTTGCGTTAGCATCCCGCTCCAGTTGGTCGAGTCTAGTCTGCAAATTAATCATTTGTTCCTGCGCCTTTTCTACTTGTAAAAGTCTTCCCTCTATGCGTGATATTTTATCTTTGAACTCCCTGACTATGTTAGTGGCTTCGGCAACAGACGACTTTAGTTCAACCAGCTCAGTTCGGAGTCCCTTAACTTCATCTGCAAGGAACTCCAAAGGTGCTAGTTTAGCTGCTATGGATCTTAATTCTTTCATCACATCACAGTCCGCATGAATCTGACGCTGAGAATCAGGTTGATGAGTAGATACGCCCACTGCAGTTCCACCGGGCGGCGTTGGGTTAGACTGCTTACAGGTAGGACAACGCCATGTTGCTTTCCTGTCACCAAGTTTTTTGTAGCCACCTTCTTTTAAACCGACACAGTGAAAGTGCATCTGCTTCTTACACTCTGAGCAAAGGGCACCCTCCATTACCGTCTCATTACAGCGAGGACATATTGACGTTTCCATGATCACGTAGTTCGGCTTTATACTGTTTTAGTACCACTGGTTTAACCCGCAGGTAAGTAGAGGTTTACCGAGGAAGCGACCGTATGCCGTAAGACGTACGACGAGACTGATGCAATAAAATGATACTTCATACAGTGATAAATGAACTTAATTTAAATGTAATAAAATATTATAATTAACTTATGCTATGCTATTATAATCAAGGTGTCCGCTTTGACCACTTCCACTTCACTTCACCGTTAGGTGACTGGACTAATTTTGGCGTGATGCTTTCGTCAACACTTGCAATACTCATCACTGGTTGCACTACTCAAATGCCTCCCTCAAGCATTTCCACAAATGGTCCTGCGCAGCCTGCATCCAGCGGCTTCCTGCGACCTACACCAGGTTTTCGGTTCTATGATCTATGTGCCTTGCCCTCTGCCACTTCAATTTGTGAGTTATGTCGGTAACTTTGGTTCTCTTACGGATCTTCTTAGAGAGCATAGCTCGCTCCATTGCCCTTTGGATGACCTTGAAGCTCTGGAAATGACAAGCATTCATTTAGAAATTGAAGTCAGATCTCCACCAACTCAAATTTTTGAAATTAACTTGTGGGAAAAGATAACTGATCCCAAAAGACCTAAAGAATACCGATTCAAAATGAAAGAGCCAGAAGACTGTTGGACCTACGTTTTGAAGTCCTTGACACAAATTCCTTAAAGATCAAAGCCAACTGAAATTTGAACCATTCTTGTCTTAACATTTTGCTCAAACTGCATGTTATCTCTCCATACCTGTGCACACCAATCACTCTTCTCCACCAATCTGAACTCAACCCCTGTGTGTGGAATATGGCTTATTGTATTGTATTTTTCCTTGCCTACAGTTCCATGAAAAATTTAACTAACGCGTGTTGGAACTCCCCCAAAATGACTACTTTGTTATAGTGACAACTGACCCCTAGCTCCTGGCGAGTCTCCAATGGTGAAAGAAGCTGCTCAGCAAGCAGTCATGAACCAAGGCTGGTCACGTTTCAATTACGCATCAATTTGGAGGCGGTAATGAGATGAATTGGGGAATTAATTAATTGGGGATTGGATTATTGCGTTGGGGAATCTTGGTAAGCCCGCTTCCATCTTCGGCAACATCGTCACTTACCACCAGGTGAGATGTTGTCAAGGGTTTACCAATTGTGAATAAAAATAAAATCACCAGACAGCAAATCTGTGAACAACACACTTGCTTGTAAAGTGACTCTTTTTGTACTCACCACTGTTAGGTTCATAATGCAGCTTGTTATACACACATGCTTTTTATTTCATATTTAAGCACATTTACTCTTATTAAGATACTAGCTTTTGCCCGCGGCTTCGCCCGGGTGGACATCGTTTTTATGACTGTCTTAGAGGGTGCAGATCTCCAGATCCATCGAGAACTATGTCAGGATATGCTTATTAGTAAATCGTGTCATTTCCCACCCCCTCAACCATCTCTGTGCAAAAAATCACACAATCCATTGTTCCCTTGCGATGTTAAAGAAATTAACCAAAAAAGAGTATTGTTTCAGTTCCCTCGGGAACTACATCGGGCTATGCTATTTTCACGGGATAAAAAGTAGCCTATGTCCTTCCTTGTGACACAGGCTACCTGCATGCCAAATTTAATTAAGATTGGTCAAGGCGTTGAAGCGTGAAAAGGTAACAAACAAACAAACACATTTTCACATTTATAATATTAGTAAGGATTAAACAAAGCAGTGCAGACTTCATTGGACATGTTGTTAAATAAATATTGCCTATCTCAATATGTCACTATTAATTATTATTCACCTACATTTGATCAAGTTTTATGTTTCAATTTAAACAAGGCACTGACTTTATATAAAAACTAAATGATTTCAGACAATGGTGTCGATTCTGGCAGACAGACTAAATTTAGTTTTACGTAAATTTAGACTTAGAAACGTCAAACTATGGTTTGCTATTCTGCAGTCCATTCTAATTTGACGTTTAATTCTTAAAATCAAGTCAGCTGATTTTGACGTTTCTAATTTTAGGATTAGGAATTTAATTTAGATTTAGGCAGTTTATTCTATTCTGGCGGTCAAAGTTTTGACGTTTCTCACTTAAAATTAGGTAAAATTAGTTTAGTTTAGACGGCACGTAAAACTTGACGCTTAACCTAAAATTTAAAGTAAGTCTATTGGATTCTGTGATTTGAAGTGTTAAAAAACTCCATATCGGATTCTTTTTGAAGAAAAAATGGATGATTAAATGGTGTTGGCTGGTGTTGCAGATGCTACGTAAAGGTAAAAGAGATCAATTAGCTTGTTATATGGATGTATACAGTGGTCCTTCTTGTCCTATTTACTTCAATTGATCTTGTACTTTTTCAGAAACCAAAGACTGCTTGTACCTACTAAGAAATGCGTTTGACCTCACAGAAACAAAGTTTCGCATATTGTTTAGGCTCCCGCCCGAAGGATGCTGCCTCGGAGTTAGATGAAGGCCAAAACCCGAAGCATATCAAGGTAGTTGATAGTCCCAGGGGATGACTGAACTTTTTTGAAATGGTCTATGTATTAAGAGAGATCAATCTTTCAACAGGTGTTTGCTGCTTTGAATTTTTATTCCCAGGGAAGCTTTGAAGCCCATGTAGGGGAAAACAGCTTAATTGATCTGGGCCCACCATCGGTAAGCCGATGTGTAAATAATGTTTCTACACAACTGTCAGCGAGCTGGCTCACCAATACATAAAATTCCCTGCTACCACAGAGGAAAAACATGGCAAAGGCAGCGTAAGTACCTAATCCACATATATATGTGCTGGAACTTCCACATTTAAAAAAAAAATATTACAAACATTTATATATTTAATCAAATATGCTTTGTTATTACAGGCGACAAGGGGTACCCTCTCAACCATGGCTTACACCAGTATCCGAGTGCACCGAGTACAAACTATCTGTGAACCTGAAGAAAACTTGAACTAGTTTTGTTCACCAATAAATGAAACTTAGGTAACTACCTACTACCTAAACTTTTCAAAACAGAACTTCACCTGTGAACGGAGGTCAAGTACCTAGGTGTTACATTGACAGTAAACTAAACTGGAGTTGCCATCTCATCAAGAAAATAGACAAAGCAACTATTGCCCTGTGGCAGTACCGTAAAATGGTAGGTAGGAAATGGGGTCTTACCCCAAAGATTATGCTATGGCTCTACACAGCGGTGATACGTTCAATGGTAAGCTACGGAGCGGTAGTCTGGTGGCCACGAACTAAGCTATCTAAGGTCGTGAGTAAACTACAACGCTTCCAAAAAATGGCATGCATGGCTGTGACGGGCTGCATGCGGACAACTCCCACTGCAACCCTCCAGACCCTTCTGGACCTGCCGCCTCTGCACCTGTTTATCCAACAGGAAGCAGCAAGTGTGGCAGCCCATCTAAAACTGCTATCCCTTTGGAGCACTAACGCACACTGAGCTCCTGTACGATATCATCGCAGAGGAGCCTTTGTTCGCAGCTACTAATGGTAGAATCCCCTAACGGTATGTTTTTGATAAAAAATACATGGTGCAACTTTATGAAGAGCCCTGGGAGGGCCAGAACCTGAAAGAGCTTCGAGTATTCACCGATGGCTCCAAAACAGGCTCTGGCACTGGGTATGGGGTCTTCTCCGAGGATCTGAACATCAGGATAGCCAACCCCCTTGGTGCACATAACACGGGCTTTCAGGCTGAGTGTATGGGCATCATCAAGGCAGCTGAAGCGATTGGGGCAAGGGAAGTGTGTGATTACCCCATCCGCATCCTGTCTGACAGCAGAGCTGTACTACAGGCCCTGCAGAGCAACATGACTACATCGGGGCTTATACTGGAGTGCCAACAAAAATTGATAGAGGTATGTAACCACAGCGGCGTAACTCTGCAATGGATTAAAGGGCACAGCAACTCGCGCGGCAACGATGCGGCGGACGAGCTTGCCAGGAGAGGGTCAGAGCATAATAATATGGCCGTGGGACCGAAACCTATAATACCCCTCCCATCTGGCTGGCTGCGGTCCACCCTGAGGCAATGAACACAATTTGTACTGGTCCGGTTTGGAAACCTGCAGGCAAGCGAGGTTGGCCCTGCCGACAACTAACCCTGACTCATCTAAGAAGCTCCTGAGACTTGGGAGAGCTCAGCTCCGCAAGGTAACAGCCGCTATTACTGTACATGGCCATTTCAATAAACACCTATTCGCTCTAGGTATCACCAACAGCCCACTATGCAGAGCGTGCATGGAGGCTGAGGAGACTGCTGCCCACATCCTACTGGATTGCAAGGAGCTAGCACAGTACAGGGTCCTGCACCTCGGTGAGCCGAGGTCGCTTCAGGAAGTCGTCAGCAACCTTCGGGGGCTACTGGGCTTCTTGGAGGAGCTGGGCTGGCAGTGATGCCGGCCAAACACGCAAAATGGGCGCAGTCGTCGCCTGGTTGCGGAAACCAGCCTGCCCCTAACAACAACAACAACAGTATCAAGCCCAGAAAGTAAAGCCAAAGTGAGGTACAACGACTGCCATACCAACACCAGAAATATTGTTGAGATGTGGTATGGACGCCTTAAAAACAAATTTAGGTGTCTGCACAAGAATCGCACCCTCTATTTCGAACCACCGACTGCCTCTAAAATTATAAAAGCAAGTTGTGTCCTCTACAATTATTTCTCTGATGTGCTATCAGGTAATTCAAAAGTATTGTAGGTAATGAACTTGCCCATCGCTTAAATCACAATACACTGAAACCATGGAATAAGTAGGAAAAGGAGTTGCTGTTATGTCAATTTTTATACAGATAGTGTGACCCCGACACGGGTATCGTAGCACTCCCTATGGTTGGGGGTGTACATAACCGGGCTGGCATACGAAATCCAAAAATGGGTATGTTAGGTTTGATGATTATACTGTCGACCGAGGCTCTCCCCCTATGGCAGCCCGGTTATGTGTACCCCAACCCTCCCTACTGTGCACTCATCAGCCACAAAGCTTAACCCTTAGCTATACTCGTAACTCGTGACATAGGGACCACATGGCATTTTTTTTGTTCCCAATAAGCAGATGTGATGAATTGCAGTATTTTTGAAGTGCGATTCACAGTTTACAAACAGATTATGCCAAAAGTAATAAAGATAATTGAAATTAATTCTAACTTTCTAATAGTTTGCAAGTTTATTGTCCTCATATGACCTTCGCTCGCAACAATATATTTTTTTCTTGTATTGTCACTGCATAATTAAGAGATCATTTGACCTCACCTCGTGTCGCAGCCCATCATCCCTCACCTGTAGCTAGCAGACCACTAGCCCTCACCTCCTGCAGCAACTCTCACATCCTTTGTTGTATTTAAGAGCTGAGCTTTTGGCGGTGGAATAACTCTTTAAGCCCCCAAAATTTTGTAGTTAAAAATCCTCTAAGACAGGAAAGCAAGAGTGATCTATAATTATTTTTTTCTTTATTACAGACGATGATGAAGATGACGACAACGACGACGCTAATATAGGAGTAGAAGCAGTGCCTGCTGGCTTTCTCGCTGATGCCCATAATATTAGAGAAAGTATAATAAGAAATAATTTTAAATAATAAAAACTCTGCATATTAAAATTCATATAATTTTTTACATTAAAACCACATTTACAACAATTTTTAACAAACAATCAAATATTTATTATTAAATCACATTTACAAGAAAAAATATTCCCGCTCGTATCATACACCCCATGAGTAAAGTTCGTTTGCCAAATTAGCTGCATTTTTACAAGCCTGTTATTGGTGCTCCTCCACTCCACCAGTTGCTGCCATGTGTGCCCTCACTTTCCAGGCCTTGTTTTTCACTTCAGTCACTCAAACATCCCAAATCTGTTGAGAAAACTTAACATTATAAACAGCCTAGATTAAATAGTAAACTGAACATCAAAGTATGTCCCCTTAATAATAGACACATATGCTTTCTAGAATATGCAGTTTGAATATTTATAAAAATACTAGCTGTCCCGGCGAACTACGTACCGCCTTACATTACATTACACTGCCCTACCCTACCCTACACTACACTACCCTACACTACACTACCCTACAATACCCTAACCTACCCTACCCTACATACACTACACTACACTACCCTACCCTACCCTAAAATAAAATAGATGTTGGCCGATTCCCGATTCTCAGACCTACTCAATATGCTCACAAAATTTCATGAGAATCGGTCAAGCCGTTTCGGAGGAGTACGGGAACGAACATTGTGACACGAGAATTTTATATATAAGAATAATAGTTGTATGCCCTGTGCAATTGTAGCCCTTTGTGAATTTTTCCATAGAAATGAGACATTTTCTATTTTTAATATACCAACACAGATACAGGCATTTCAGCTATTTAGCTGCTCGCCCATTACATTTTAATAATAATTAGTGTCAAAGCGTCGGTGGCTCAACCGGTAACGACTCGGTCCATCTAACCAGAGGTACCAGGTTCAAATCTGGACGGCCAATGTACCAATGAGTTTTTCAAAAACTTACGTACATACGACTTACCGATTGCTTTAACGGTGAAGGAAAACATCGTGAGGAAACCTGCACACGCCTGCGAAGAAACTCGAAGGTTGTGTGTGAAGTCAACCAACCCGCACTGGGCCCGCGTGGTCGACTAAGGCCTAATCGCCCTGATTCAGGGTAGGCTCGAGCCCCTCGGTGGGGACGTATATGAGCTGTTATAATAAATAATTAGTGTAATAAAAAAGACAACCTACACAGACTACTATCTCAATGCCATTGATTTATGGGTAAGCCAGGTAACAGATGGAGTTATTTGTAATATTAGTTAAAATGTTGCGGTTGATATCTTACACAGGTTCAGGGAAGGCAGGGCACATAGCTCGTAGAACACATGTCTGTTGGGGCATTAAAGTTCTCGAGTAGCGACCGCGCACCGGAAATCGTAGTGTAGGCAGTCTCCCACGCGGTCAACCGACGACCTGGTGAAGATCGCGGGAAGCCGATGGATGCGGGCAGCGCAGGACTGATCGTCATGGAAATCCTTACAAAACATTACAGATTCACTTACATGCCGTCACTCCTCTATTGTGCAACTGCATCCACATCTATTTTGTGTCTACCCCTATAACCTTTGCACCTCAACCTACTCAAAGATGTACTGCAGCAATTCCACTGATTGGAAGGTGCTTGTTTTGGGTAACCATCACCTAGGAGGTACATAATATGCTTGCTAGCCAGGACATAGCAATGACAAAGTAAGTGTTCCATTAATTCTGTATCTTCACCACAGGCCCTGCAGGTCGGGTCATTTATCAGGCCAAATTTTTAGAGGTGAGCGTCAGTGGCAAAGTGGCCCATCAATACCCCTGTTACATCTATTTATTTTCCCTACTTAATTCTCCTAAAGTACCGCCACCGCAGAATTCTTATTAATTTCCTGAAAATTTTTAAAATATGTATTACAAGTCCATTATTAAAACATTGTTTCAATTTATGTTGTTTTGTTTTGATATTCAAAACAAAGCAATTCAATTAAAAAAACGACTGCCTTTGCTACAGCCTTTTTAACCACCTCCACAGCAAAGTGGTTTAGTCCACTCGCAAGAGGTTGCGGGGTAGATTTCTGATGGAGTCTTACTGTACAGTTCATTTAGGTATTTTTTAAGCCCGCATGGTTAGGCTACCACCATCTTATCTGTCTTGTCTCCAAATAACTAAGCTTGCTTCCGTCTTCAAGCATCATTTGTCACTTACCAAGGGCTTACCAATTGTAGAATTTTAAAAAACACAGCTAGTCGCAAGGCTCACAGAACAAGGATTTTGGCAACCACCTAATCTGTGTTACTTCTTGTGTAAAATTACTGCGCGATTAAAGTTGTGGGTTTGGGATGCTGTATGTTTCTCATTAGGTAAAGGCTCTCTGTGACATATGCGGAGCTCCTGCATATATATGGTTCTAATTGTCAAACTGACCCACCAAAATTCAACCAAGTTGCGTTCAGTACACAGCGTGAGCCAAGCTTCGTTCACATTTGCTGGCATCTTGCCTACAACGGCTTGTCTCTTCCGTGGCATCCAGCGCCTCAATATGTTGGTTGTGAGCTTGCATGGAGCCGCTCTACTAGCAGCTCCTATTGTTTTTTGTTGGTCCTTTCACGAATCTCCATATTCTGCATCGTCCTGCGTCTCTGGGCCAACTCGTTATCAAAATTTTCCATCCAACAGGAACTTCCTGTCAGGAAGACGTAGAGTATAACCAAATAGAAACAAAGAGTATAATCATCACTGGTTGATTGTCAGATATTTTTTATCCCGAAAATTGCAACTTGTTTTCTATGGTCACGATTTTATGCTGCAAATGCTGTCAAGAACTTCAGAGAAGATGTGTAATGTACTGGCACTAGCATTACAAATCAAAAAACGAATATAGATTAAATAAATGGGGATTGTCTCGGAAGGGCTTTTGTCCCCGTGAGACGTTAAGAGACTGAAAAAAACAAAAAACACGATTTCATTCACTCATTTGTTTTTGGTTTCTTAAAAATGGCAACACAAAAGCTATTTATTTTAAATCATTTTAGATGTGTCAAATTACGGTCTAAATATAGTAGAGTGGTGAAACCAGAATAGCAAAATGAACTTCCTAAACTTAATTTTAAGAAATTTTAGGATTAGTTTAGTTTTAAGTATGTGTTTGCCAGAATCGACACCAATGTCACTAATTAAATTATTTCTATGAATTTTAACGAAAATAAAAAACCGGCCATGCTTTGAGGGTTCCGT
The DNA here is from genome assembly GCA_947284805.1 of Coleophora flavipennella. NCBI lineage: Eukaryota > Metazoa > Arthropoda > Insecta > Lepidoptera > Coleophoridae > Coleophora > Coleophora flavipennella. Next base: position 946,133 of record CAMYPC010000001.1, on the reverse strand, counting down.
ACCACCACACGTCTTCACACAACTATGACATTACAAACAAAAGAAAAAAAAAATGAGCGTAAGAAAAATGTTTTTTTTTATTCAGTTCGGAAGCCTTGGCGCGAGTAGACTCACACTTGGCCGGTCTGCATTATTTTTTGTTTTACTTAAGAATAAGTACTATAATCACACAAAGTTTCACGCTTTTATATGGGTTTTTTTACAGTAGAACAAAATCAAAAATACCTCTAAAATAACTACAAAAACGTTTTTTTTGTACCCCCTAATTTTAACTTTCTTTTACTAATTTTTATAATTTATTGGTATAGCAGCAATGAAAATTTCAACTGTCTCCCTATTACCGTTCATGGAACACAGTCTGCTGACAGACAGACATATGGACAGCGGAGGCTTAATAAAAGGGTCCCACTGGTCACCCTTAGGGTGTATGGAACCCTAAAAAGTACATCAGACTGATTGTGGGGTTTCACGAGGTGAATGATTTTGTAACAAAAAACATAGATATAGATGGAATACTTTAGTTACTATGTCAGTGTGGCCACTGTTTGTAATAGTAACTTAAGGTTTCAAAGTTCAATTTATGTATTAAAATTTGAAAAAAATTTACTACCTTCCCTAATGAACTTGGGAGCCTAGACCAGCTTCGCTTGCGCTGTACTGAATGCCATCTTGGGTTCTATCATTGAGTCTCAACACTGCGGGTTGTTTCTGAAATGTAACACTATAAAGTATTAGAGGCACTCCTGAAGCACTTAGAGGGTACAAGCAAGATGGATACCTCACAGTAGGCAAGTACTGTAATCAGCGCAGAAGCAATGCTGGATTTATCCCACAAAAACAAAAAAAAAATTGCTTTGCTAGCTCATTTGTTCTCATTGCTTTAATCTCAAAATGCAGATTTATTCAGCCTTTTAATAACATCATAGTAGATGAATAGTGAGGGACAACTCGCACACAGTCATCTGGTCTCAAGCTAGGATTCCCTGTAATTTGGGAACCGGAACACCCAGACACAGAGCAAACAAATCTATATGTCAGACGAATGTTTGCATTGGGTGGGGATCGAACCCCACAACCCTCAGCCCAGCAGGCTAAACTTTTAAATTTGACCAAGGTGTAGACCAAACTCTGTTTGAAAAGTATGTATGTAAGTATCATAGTTTTGGCAGACAGTAGGGTCACTCCCTGATGAGCAGCAGCTTTCGAAGGTCTAAAAGTCTTCTTATACTCATCATCACCCATTCTTCAAACCCTCCATACAATATATTCACCCTCGATGGCTTCTTCTGGTAGAATTACGAAATTCTGTAAATTAGTATAGCGGCCATTTTGTTCTTCCGCCATTTTGAAGTTTTTTTGGCACCTGTCTAATTTGACCAAAGTTTCCACCAAACTTTTATTTTTATTTTTTTATTCACTATTGGTAAACCCTTGGCATCATCTCACCTAATGGTAAGTGACGATGATGCCGAAGGTGAAAGCGGGCTTACCAAGATTCCCCAACGCAATGGAGACTGGCTATCTTATCTTCAAGCCGGCACACATCAATGTTGTTAACGCTGATGTTTGGCGGCAAGAATTAGGTAAGATCGTGGTAGCTAGCCAGGCGGGCTTAGAAATGCCCTACCACTAACCAAACAGTATCACATGTTGACCCCACCGGGAATCGAACCCGGGACCTCCTGGTGTGAAGCGAATGGACTAACCATTACGCCACGGAGGCAATACTTTGTACCTATTATAGTTTTGGCGGGCAGTAGGGTCACTCTCTGATGAGGAGTCGTTTACGAGGATCTTGAAGTTTTTCTATACTCACCGGTACCCACTTACCAAACCCCCTATACAACATTTTAGAATAGAATAGAATAGAATAAGTTTATTGAGACACCAGGCACATAATATATAGTTAATGGTACATAGTTACTGTTATTTTAAAAATGAACATTTAACATACACTAGACAGACATGCCAATTTTAAATAAACGAGTAGAAGTAAAAACATATATAACAAATAATTTAGGTATAAGCCCGGCGACATCAAAAGGTCCCAGCTCAGCATATGTAGCAGAGACGAAGCCTCAGCTATGCTGGTGATTCTGCTGTAACCTTTTCACCCCCGACGGCTCCTTCTGGGAGGACAATTATGTCAGTCAGTCAGTGAATGAGTCAATTTCTGTGGGGTGTGGGTAGGTAGGTATTATGAACGCTACTTCACTTTCGCCTGTTATGCAAGACTGTTGTTTGAATTGTATTTTTCCTTGGCTACAGGTTCCATCAAAAAGATAACTTTTTTTTATTCACAATTAGTAAGCCCTTGGCGTCATCTCATCTGATGGCATGTGACGATGATGCCAAAGATGAAAGCGAGCTTACCAAGATTCCCCAACGCATTGGAGATCTGGCTATCTTATCTTCAAGCCGGAACACATGATGATTGGCGGCATAAGATGGTGGTAGCTAGCCAGGTGGGCTATTAAAATGCCCTACCACCAACCAAACTGAGTCTTACAAAGTTGACCCCGCCGGTAATGGAACCTGCGACCTCCTGGTGTGAAGAGAATGGACTAACCATTACGCAATGTAGGCAGTTAAAACGTGTGTTGGAACTCCCCCAAAATGATTACTTTCTTATAGTGACAACTAACCCCTAACTCCTGGCGAGTCTCTAGTGGTGAAAGTAGCTGCTCAGCAAGAAGTCATGCACCAAGCCTGGTCATGTTCCAATTATGCATCAATTTGGAGGAATGAGATGGCTCACCAGACAGCAAATCTGCGAACAACACACTTGCTATTAAAGTGACTCTTTATAAAGTACTCACCACTGTTAGGTTCATGATGCAGCTAGTTAAACACACATGCTTTTTACTTCATATTGAAGCACATAAATTTGGTCTTATTAAGATATTAAATTTAGATTTCATATGTACATTTATCTGATGCTCTTACGGTGAAGGAAAACATAATGAGGAAACCTGCACACGCCTGTGGAGAAACTCGCAGGTTGTGTGGTTAAGTCGACAAACCTGACTAAGGCCCGATCGTCCTAATTCAGGATAGGCTCGAGCCCCTCGGTGGGGATGTATATGAGCTGATATGATTAAAAAAATTGACTACCTTCCCTATGTTGATTTTAGCTGTGACCCCAAGAGCCTAGACTGGCTTCAGTTGAGCTGGACTGTATGCCACCTTGGGTTCTATCATGAAGTCTCAACACTGCGGGTTGTTTCTGAAATGTTAAACTATAAAGTTATTAGAAGAACTCCTGAATCACTTAGATGGTACAAGCAAGATGGATACCACACAGTAGGCTAGTACTGTAATCAGCGCAGAGCAATGCTGGATTTATCCCACAAAAACAAAAAAATTAAATTGCTTTGCTTGCACATCTGTTCTCATTGCTCTTACTTCAAAATCCAGATTTATTTAGCCTTTTAATAACATCATAGTAAATGATGTGAGGGACAAATCTCACACAGTCATGTGGTCTCAAACTAGGATTCCCTGTAATTTGGGAACTAGAGACTTATATACATACCTATTTAAAACACCCAGACACAGAGCAAACAAATCCGTATGTCACACAAATATTTGCCTTGGGCGGGGATCGAACCCCACAACCCTCAGCCTAGCAGGAAAAAGCTAACTACTGAATGCCATTTCTTTTAGTGCCAACTATAAATAACTGGGCAGATATATCTCATCATGCAGCACGAATAACAGTGCTATCCAATGGATAGGCGGCAGACCTGGATATAGATAGATATCCTATTACATAAGTAGAAATCCACTACTGCACAAATAAGAAGCTGGAAGTCTGTATTTCTGAGTTCTGACTATAGCAAACCAAAATTGTCGACATGTCAAATGTTTCAGTTTGCAATGGCGTTAGGGAGAGGAAAATCCTAGTAGAACAAAACTCACCTTTATGTTATAACATAGCACCAGATCACACATGTTTGCTTGAATATTATTTTGCAGTTTAGCGATAAAACTAAGAAAATTAAATTCCTCCTCCACTATAGATACATATCAAAATGAACTAATGTTTTCTTCACTGCTGTTATTGTGCTCATCCAAGAAATAATGAGCTTTTTGAGGTTGGCCTGAACTCTGGGAGACCAAAGTGACTAAGCAATCTCAGACTGCAGGTTGTTGTCAATCATGCCTTCATTCCCAGTTGGTCAATATTTGTCCTCTTGTCCGTCCATAATATTTGTAGCCTAGCTTCTCATTATTGCCTTTATCTTTTTTCTTTCAGATGCAAATGCTGCCATTCTGCTGCCATTTGTGTTCTTCGACGTATTTCCTTTGCAAATCCCCAAAGCCCGTAAGCATTGATCCCGAGGCATGACGCAGCACAGGGGTGATTTCTCTGTAGTTCACCTCCATAGGTTTTCATCCTTGGTTACCTGTTGAGCTGCATCTTTGTAAAGGCTCAGCGGCAGCGGTTGTGCCGGATCGGAGCCGATTAAGTCGACCGGCGAGGGTCTGGCCATTTCTTCGAGGTCTCGCGGTCGTGGGAGAGACGTCATCTGTCCGATTCTGTCCTAGATAACGCCTTCGCCTTTCAGTTTTGATTCAGTATCCAGTTAACAACGAACTTTTGAAGAGTATGACAACGTAGGGTATTATACAGGGTGTCCCTGGAAGTATGGATCAAACGAAACAGGGTGTTGGAAAAAATCATTTCCAAACATTTTCTCCAAAGAAGCCCCCCTCCATCTGAAAAGGGTAAAAAGTTACAGCGGTTTTTTTGAATTTTTAATAAATTGCTTACTACGCACACAAAAAAATCCATATAAAAATTATTTCATAAGATACCATGTATTTTTTCTTTTGCGTGGCTGGGTGAAGGACAGTACTTGCTGATATAATTACTTTTCGTGACCTAGGTATTGTGTAAAAAATAAAAAAGTTAAAGTAAAAACTTTTTTCTTTGTTAAAAAAATAAAAATATTCAATTTTGAACGCTTCTAGCTGAAAAAAAGTGTACTACGGTAAAGTGGTCCGCTACTGTAAAAAGTTTCTCATTTTATGCAAATTAAAATGAGGTAAAAATGTTCCGGTTATTCGCCAAAACTTGAGAGATATGATTTTTTTTTCTAATCGAACCCTAATTCCGAGAACACAACTAGCGTGGAACAAAAGAACTGGTTGAGCCGGGTTATAAACAAAAGGTGGTGCGATTCGCATTCCAATGCTTGTCACTCAGCCAGAATGACCCAGGTATAATTCGCAATTTAGTTAGTTAGTTGCTAGCTATTGCTCTGTGATAACGGTCGTTTTATCTCTCATTTTGCGTTCTTTAATTGTGCCTGGAATTCGGAACTTGGATTTTGATTTAGCTCACGGTTGGATTGTTGTAAAGTAAAATGAGTACCTTTATTAGTGCTGAGTATGCAGACATGCATTTCGTGTACGGACTGTGTAACAGAAGGTCCCGGGAAGCAGCCAGAGTTTATCGTGCACGGTTTCCGAACCGAGCGCATTACCCCGACTACAGGGTATTGCAACGAGTGCATGATGCCTATCGAGAAAATCCTTAATAAAATTTTATTGAAAGTGAGACAGGAATTAAATAAAATTTTATTAAGGAATTGGCGGTCTTCATGGTGGCGCCGCAGCATTTCACGGCAAAAATCAACTCTTAATCGATAATCGTCCGGTAAAAGAGATTGTACACGTTGCACGTGGTACGGGTGGAATCGGTTTCTTTGAACAATGCGATGCACAATACTTCTTGGAATTCCTGTCTTACTTTCCATACGTCGGACACTGGTACCTGGATTGTCACGTAAAAGTTGCAAAATAATATCTTCAGCTTCTAAATTAATCATTCTACGAGGTCTACCTGATATCTCACCCGGGGTCCGGTTTTCTCGATAGGCATCATGCACTCGTTGGAATACCCTGTAGTCGGGGTAATGCGCTCGGTTCGGAAACCGTGCACGATAAACTCTGGCTGCTTCCCGGGACCTTCCGTTACACAGTCCGTACACGAAATGCATGTCTGCATACTCAGCACTAATAAAGGTACTCATTTTACTTAACAACAATCCAACCGTGAGCTAAATCAAAATCCAAGTTCCGAATTCCAGGCACAATTAAAAAACGCAAAATGAGAGATAACACGACCGTAATCACAGAGCAATAGCTAGCAACTGACTAACTAACTAAACTGCGAATTATACCTGGGTCATTCTGGCTGAGTGACAAGCATTGGAATGCGGATCGCACCACCTTTTGTTTATAACCCGGCTCAACCAGTTCTTTTGTTCCACGCTAGTTGTGTTCTCGGAATTAGGGTTCGATTAGAAAAAAAAATCATATCTCTCAAGTTTTGGCGAATAACCGGAACATTCTTACCTCATTTTAATTTGCATAAAATGAGAAACTTTTTACAGTAGCGGACCACTTTACCGTAGTACACTTTTTTTCAGCTAGAAGCGTTCAAAATTGAAGATTTTTATTTTTTTAACAAAGAAAAAAGTTTTTACTTTAACTTTTTTATTTTTACACAATACCTAGGTCACGAAAAGTAATTATATCAGCAAGTACTGTCCTTCACCCAGCCACGCAAAAGAAAAAATACATGGTATCTTATGAAATAATTTTTATATGGATTTTTTTGTGTGCGTAGTAAGCAATTTATTAAAAATTCAAAAAAACTGCTGTAACTTTTTACCCTTTTGAGATGGAGGGGGGCTTCTTTGGAGAAAATGTTTGGAAATGATTTTTTCCAACACCCTGTTTCGTTTGATCCATACTTCCAGGGACACCCTGTATTTCCTTTGAGTTTGAGTGAACGCTTGAAATTTTAAAGATTACAACTGTTGGAAACAGATTTTGCAAATGAAATTCAACTATATGGTAACAATGACAAAGTCTTTAACATGCGCAAATATAAAGTTTTAACTGAAAATAGCGTTTTTTTTTTTAATTTCAATTCTGCTCACCACTTTCCATAGGGATCTGACAAAAAATCGTTCATTATCGGTCTTAATGTATGAAGAAAATTCCGAGGGAATTTAGCTTCAGCCGTGAAATTATCACAATCGCTCTTACCTATTACAGAAAGATTATATGGGCATTTTCACTTTCGGTTGCAAAGACAAAAATCTAGCTGTCCCATGACTTTGAACAACTATTGCTGTAAAACTATTAAACCTGTGCACTAATTATCAGATATTTCTGATAATTTGTATAATTTTCTAACTGTTCAGTAACAATTATTCTTTTCTGATCTTAAAATCAATTAATAAATGCAGTTTTTCGTGTTAAAGATTGGCTTTTTTTAATGTCCCAACCATATTTTTAAAGTTTCAGCGCGAGTTTCAAAATATTTTCGATTTTATAGGCTAAGTTGGTAGCATTTTTTTGGAGGATTATACGCTTAAAAATTCAATTCTGAACCTTAAACATCATAAAATAGGCTATTAAATAGAATAAATTACTTAAATACGTTGTCCCACGAAATAGCATGAAGTGGAATTCCTTAATAACGTCACGGGCTATTTTTGCAACTTTTTCTATGATTTCTACCAAAACATTGTTGTTTTATAATAATGGCAACATTTAAATGATCTAGTCAAGCCGCCAATAAGTTCTAGCGCGTTCAGTGTCAAAAATATGTGGTGAAGAGTGCTTGTGTTTCGTCGGGGTCAAAATCTACATTCCACGCATTTACGCAGTTCTTCAAAGTAAGTAGTGCTTAATGCATGTAATACAATATTTTATTACGATGTTGCACTATACAGCATGCAAAACTGTGCAGGCTGACTGTCTATTTGCATGATTTATATATTTAAATCATTTTTCAAAATAATGTGGACTAGTTCGTCACATCCACAACGTCACGTCACTTATATGCGGATAACAAAAAGTGACGTATTGGAATTGTAAGGCATAGTTCACATACATGGATTTCGTATTAAATTAATAATTTGATTAATTATATGACACATAAATTATGTTCTGGACAGGGACATAAATATTGAGGGATTTCTTAGTGATCTCAATGTAAACACACAGTATATTTATTCTTCATAATAGTATAGTGAAACATATCACTGGAATGTGTTACTTTTTGACATTGCTGACATGAGACTGTTTTAGAATCGAGTCTTATTGCCCGACTGCCTCAGAAGGAGGGTTATGTTTTTCGAGAGTATGTATGTATGTGTGTATGAATGTATGTATTTATGTGAGTGGGTGTGTGTGTGTGTTTGTATGTGTGTGTGTGTGTGTGTGTGTTTGTATGTGTGTGTGTGTGTGTGTGTGTATGTATGTATGTATGTGGACTATAAATTCTTTTTCACGGGCTACAGCCTAAAGGACTTGTTGGATCTTAACATGTGGGGTATCGTTAGATTCGTCTCAGCAGCGCGAGTGACACTGGCTATACCAAAATTTCAAAAATCCAAAATAGCGGATTAAAAACGCAAAAAACACAACTTTGACATAAAAAAGCAGTCGGGCTTTTTTCTTTTTAATGAATTCAGCTTGTTTGATTTTCTGGTTTACGTATACATAATATATTTTTGTTTTAGGACACTATGGCTCTCACGCTAGTTTAGTTTTACATTAGTTTCCCACAAAGAAGCATTAAATTATTGATAATTTATCATGTTAGTCGTCATCTCATTATCATTATATATCATATTTTAAGACTGTTAGTGAGACTCCGATACCTATACATTTTGACCACTATGTAGAACGTGCCTTACCTTTCCACTAACGTAACATAAGATTCCATTAACGTCACTGTCCCAATATTTTAGGGAGTGAAAATTTAACGTGATTGCTTGAGTATTCCAGGTACTTTAAATGTTTCTATTCTATCTGGATTTGCTTTTAATTCTTTATATTTAAAAATTGTAATTGCTTGTGTAAAGTTTGCCGTATAAATAGCGTACAGAAAAACAAGAAGTGGTTTGAATCGAAAAGTGACGTTATGGAACAATTGCACGTAATATTTTCGTACTTAAAATGGTTTTCTTTCATTTGATTATTATTTTAAAATAATGTTTAAGTTTGCATTCTTTTATAATAAATTCTTTGCCTACTTTAAACTCGCCTTATCAATTTATAGCCTAAAACATTTCGTGACGTAACGGAGCAGTGGGTTTCATACTTTCCACAAAAAAAACAGTTTTGTTCAATACTTTAAAATATTTATGCCGACATATATATATATATATATATATATATTATGAATCCTACATATATCTTCTACGTTACTATCTATATTTAAGACATAATAAACGATTTTTTATTTCGTCACTTCCATATACGTCACGCTGCAACCGAAAGTGAAAATGCCCATATTATAAGGTTTCGAACGTGGCTTTATTAGTGTTGCCATAATTTTAACTTAAACCATTTCGGAGGAATATTGATTGAGAAAAGGATCAAAATATATTTTCAAACGAGAAAGAGAGAAGCAGACTTATTTAGAGTTTCCAGATTATTGCTTGCTCAGTAACGCCAAAGATGTCCTAGGATACATGGCAAAATATGATTTTCATTTTCTCACGTCACTTGTTTTCTCTTATTTAGAAAAGACTGTTGATTTTATTTTTAAGATATCAAGAACTTAAAAATTAATAACGAAAATCTAATTAGTGAACCATAGACAGCTGTAGAAATTTTTGTTGGCGCGTCAGTCAGTTCAGCGGCGCGTCACTTTCATTACGCAAATCCGCCATTTTGTACGTTGCTGGCGGTGCTTTTGGGAGTTGTTGATTTACTTTCACGATTTAGTGTTTTTACCTCGAAAAACTGTAGAACTATCAACAAATTGACTTTGTGGACTATCAGTGGACAGAACAAACTGCATTGTGTTACACATTTTCATTTACACGTAGTGCTTTCGTGAATTTAGTGTGTCCTTTATTTGGAGCGCGTGGCTGGTTCGTCTTTGTTGTTGGATTCCTCATATTTACGGTGAGTTTTTCAATAAACTCTTGTAAATAATACGTAATAAGGTGTTTAAAGCGTGTGGGGTAGGTTTTTTTCTGTTGTTGGTGGTTGTGAGGTCCTAAATTGGATATGAAAAGTTGGCGTCGTCCAATCCGCGACGGCGCGGGCGGTCGCGGCCAGCTACGACACCGCAAGGCAACGTGTCCCTCATCCTGTAATACTCGCCTATGAATTTAAGTATTCTGACTATTGCAAAAAATTATCAAAAAATTGTCGAAATTAGTCGCACAATCAAAAAAAATAGTCGCTTATTTTCAAAGTTACAGACATACGTTGATGAGTATTACAGGCATAACCTCATCCCATAATACTCACCTCATTACTAGTAAACGGTGAAAGCTAAGACCTTGGTTTATACTTCAAAAAATTGACAATAATTAGTCGATGCTACATAACAAATCTCAGAATCCGGCATTCAAGGGAACCATTAGATATTAACATGTACTGATGAGTATTATGGAATGAGGTTCAGCCTGTAATACTCATCTCCTATTTCTCATATATGCTCGTAGCTTTGTGTCACTCATCCTGTTAAAAAATTGTCAAAAAATAGTCGAAATTAGTAGCACAATTAAAAAAAATAGTCGCTTCTTATTTTCAAAGTTACAGACATATATTGATGAGTATTACAGGCATAACCTCATTCCATAATACTCACCTCATTACTAGTAAACTGTGAAAGCTAAGACATTGTTTTATACTTCTAAGAATGGACTATAATTAGTCGATGCTACATAACAAATCTCAGAATCAGGCATCAAGGGAACCATTAGGATATATTATATTAACATGGCTTGATGAGTATTATGCAATGAGGTTCAGCCTGTAATACTCATCTCCCATTCCTCATAAATGCCTGTAGCTTTTGATCTGCTTTATGTCTCCAAAATTTGACGTGAAATAGTCGACTTCATTGATATAAGTTTAAACCTGGTTAATGGTGTAGAACACAATCAAAAATACATTGTCATTTTTTACATACATTTGGCAGCAGTACAGTCGTGCACACTATCACAGTGCAAGTATAGGTTTAAGGGCTATACGATGCTACTTATTTTACTTAATCGTTGCATAAAACCTTACTACCTTTAACCCACAGCAATTATACTTACTTATTTAATAAATCTTATTGCTTGTTTTTGAATAAAAAATTATACAAGCATAGCTCGGTTACCCATGTATTAATCTATTAAACGCTTAGACAAATATATTTTGTTTGAAACGCAAAGTTGAAGTTTAATAAAATACTATTACCTATGTATTTATTTATATTTCAAAACCACAGATTAAATACTACTACTCTGTACAGATCGATTTCTTTGCAGTTATTAAAAAAAAATCTACCCAATGCCGTCAACTATAATATGGTGTAACTTGGCCTCAGAGTTGAGCATTGAAACCATTGAAATACTACTACTACGTATAGAACAGCTAGTCAAAACAAACATCTTGCTCTGCTTGGGTGTCGCGAGGAGTGCGCGAAGGTGGGGCTCGCGTGACATTTATGAAGAATAAATAAACAGATGCGAAATTCACTGTGATGGAGTTATCTGCCTAATTAACACTAACACTCAAGCACCCCAACTGCTCACCAAGAACTATTTCGGGTATGTGTGTGTGTTGTCCGTTTCATTGTTACCGCATGTGGCCAAAACGGCTTGTTGGATTTTGGAATGCAAGGTGTCGTTAGATTTGTACAGATTAACAAGTTTTTTTTCTGCCGACTACTTAAAAAGCAAAAAGAGTGTTGTGAATTTATGCAATCAGGTTTAAGTTATTATGTTAATTTGTTAAAGTAAGGGGTGTTCTTACTCATGATTTGAAACTAACTATTTTTAAAAGCTTTTATTTAACTTGCAATGTATGTATGTGCATGCATGTATGTATGTATATGTCTAATCAGAAAAACAAATTTTGGTCCTCCTTTTTGCCGATACGATACCGATACCGATTCTCTTATAAAAATATCGGCGATACTGATACCGATACCGATACTCTTATTGAATTCAAAAAGGAAGGTAGAAAAACAAAACACAATTAATTAATAGTTTTACTATTTAAAATAAACATTTATAAGATTTTTATTTAAAAAACAAAGCATTCTTAAGTTTTGCGGGCAAAGGCGATCTCGCAAGTCTGTTTGAATAAGACCTGCGGTGGAAAATAGTCTCTCAGATGCGATAGATGCCTCGTTTGCAACGAAATAGATGAGACAACACGCGCGTTTACATTACATTTTTAAAGCGCGAAATTTGAAAAGTATCGTTGAATCTGCCATAAAAATATCGCCGATACCGATATATCGGCAAACCCAAAGTATCGCCGATATATCGGTATCGGTATCGGATGCATCCCTAATAATAAGTTATCAAATCAGCAAAAATGTATGAAGGACCAACATTTTTTTTTCATATTTGACGTATAGTTTCTTTGGGAAAGTTGTTTGTAATCACGAGTACATTCATATCCTTTGCTATCAAGAACTAATTAAAAGTCACCCTATATAAGATGTAACAAAATTAGCTGAAACTATTTAACTAGTGCTTCTACCCATGAAACTGAACAATTTTCCCCATGGAACCCATAGTCAAATCGCAAAAAAAATTGGTTCTCCCATACTAACTCGATCAGCTCATCAGCCAATTTAGTATTAACGTAATATTATTAAGTAATACCAACCATTAGTACCTTACTTACGCGTGTTATCTGTATGGTTCACATTTCATTAGATTACGTTAAAATAGTTTCAGCTAATTTTGTTACACCTTATATAGATACATACATGCATGCACATGCATACATTGCAAGTTAAATAAAAGCTTTTAAAAATAGTTAGTTTTAAATCATGAGTAAGAACACCCCTTACTTTAACAAAATAACTTAAACCTGACTGCATAAATTCACAACACTCTTTTTGTTTTTTTTGTAGTCGGCAGAACAAATTCTTATTACTCTGTACAAATCTAACGACACCTCGCATTCCAAAATCCAAAAAGCCGTTTTGGCCACATGCGGTAACAATGAAACGGACAACACACACCCATATATACATACCCGAAAAAGTTCTTGGTGAGCAGTCGGGGTGCTCAAGTGTTTGTAATAGTTGTTAATCTGTACAAATCTAACAACACCTTGCATTGCATTGCTCGCATGCTAATTAGGCAGATAACTCCATTACAGTGGATTTCGCATCTTTTTATTTATTCTTCATAAATGTCACGCGAGCCCCACCTTCGCGCACTCCTCGCGACACCCAAGCAGAGCAAGATGTTTGTTTTGACTAGCTGTTCTATACGTAGTAGTAGTATATCAATGGTTTCAATGCTCAACTCTGAGGCGAGCCAAGTTACACCATATTATAGTTGACGACATTGGGTACATTTTTTTTTAATAACTTTGCAAAGAAATCGATCTGTACAGAGTAGTAGTATTTAATCTGTGGGTTTGACATATAAATCAATACATAGGTAATAATATTTTATTAAACTTTAACTTTGCGTTTCAAACAAAATATATTTGTCTAAGCGTTTAATAGATTAATACATGGGTAACCGAGCTATGCTTGGATAATTTTTTATTCAAAAACAAAAAATTTGCAATAAGATTTATTAAATAAGTAAGTATAATTGCTGTGGGTTAAAGGTAGTAAGGTTTTATGCAACGATTAAGTAAAATAAGTAGCATGGTATAGCCCTTAAACCTATACTTGCACTGTGATTGTGTGCACGACTGTACTGCTGCCAAATGTATGTAAAAAATGACAATGTATTTTTGATTGTGTTCTACACCATTAACCAGGTTTAAACTTATATCAATGAAGTTGACTATTTCACGTCAAATTTTGGAGACATAAAGCAGATCAAAAGCTACAGGCATTTATGAGGAATGGGAAATGAGTATTACAGGCTGAACCTCATTGCATAATACTCATCAGGCCATGTTAAGATATACAGTCGTGGTCAACTAATTAGGGACGCTATATTACGAAAACTCAAGCGTTTCTATTAAGGCCCAGAAACCATTTCTAAACGAAGCTATGAAGCTTTTACCGTTGGCAACAAGTAAATTGACTAGTATTCTAAATATTTAGTGGTCAGGAAAGGAAATAGCTACTTGCCATCGCTATTTTTTTAATAAATACGTCACTGCTATTTTCTCATTATTGACAAATATATGGACTAATTAGGGACATGTAAAATTTTGACTATAAAAATAAAAATGCTGGAAAATATTTAAATGTTTATAATATAAAAATCTTATTTTACAAAATTTTAACAAAAAACAAATGAAAAACCAACACCAAACAGCTTGGAATTGGTCGTATAGCTGATTTTTAGTAGCAGTACGTCGAGTTGCAACTTTTTTCTTGACTTCGTACCATAGGTGTTCGATTGGGTTTAGGTTTGGGCTGTTTGCGGGCCAATCTAGTACCGTCACTGACTGCTGCGCTAGGAACGATTTGACGGACTGCGCTGTAAGGCTTTGGGTCGTTATCGTGTTGGAAAGTCCACGGCACTGGCAACACTTCTGCAGCATACGGTAGCATAGTTTCCTCTAATATTTGTTTATACTGAAACTGGTCTAGTCTTCCTTCATTTATTTTATTGGCCCTACTCCATGTCCTGAGAAACAGCCCCAGATTTCAATATTGCCTCCTCCATGTTTCACCTGCTTCTTTGTGTATTTTGGATTCATAGCCGAGTTTATAGGCCGTCGCACGTATTGTCTGCCATCTGATGAAATCAAATTTATCTTGGTCTATCAGAAAATAGCACATTTTTCCATTGAGCAACAGTCCAATGTCCATACTTCCTAGCAAACGCCAATCTTGCTTGTTTGTGTTCTTTCTTCAGTAACGGAACTTTGCGTGCAACTCTTCCTACAAGTTTTGCCTCCACTAAACGCCTTCTGACGGTCCTTGCTGATACTCCAGCATTCAATTCTGGTCCAAAAACTTCGCTCTTGATATGAACGGAACCCTTAAAGGGGTCTCTCTTCGCGAGAGCAATCATTCTGCGATCATCTTGTGGGGTTGTTTTTCTTGGTCTCTTCTTTCTAGGTACACTTTCAGTCGTGTTATGCGTTTTGAAATATGCCACGGCATTGTAGACCATGTTTTTGGAACATTCCAAGTGATCTGCTATTTTCTTGTACGGCCACCCTTGCTGGTAAAAATTAATTATTACTTTTTGCATTGTTGCGTCACAACTCTCCTTTCTACTCATATTTTTAATTATTTAATGAGTTTACACACACAGTCGCTTTTCAAATTGGCGCCAAAATTAAAAATGCGCAAAAGAAAAGCTATAAAATTTTAATTTTTTGAATTTAGAAGACAAAAACTAAATGTCCCTAATTAGGTGGCCAGATATTTTGTACCATATTTATTGGTTGATGTGTTTTGATAAGGTTGTATACAAGTAGTATAATATGTATTTATTTATGTTTATTTTATTCAAAACACTAGAATACTATCAATTAATATGTTTACAAAGTAACAGACAATAATATCGAATATAGGTGATAATAAAAGGACTTGAATAATTAATATTTCTTGGTGTTTTAAGAGTGCGCCCAATGCAAAAATTTAGATAAACGGCCTACTTTTAAACACATAGGTTGATGGGAAAGAAACTAATAATTCAGATTTAAAAAATACTAAAGGCTGGCAAAAAACATGTAGAAGCCGAGTATCCGAATAAAATTTTGGGAAATAATCTGGTTTTTTTTCAAAAAAATACAAACTTCGCACCAAAAAAAATAACAGTTTTAAATCAAATGCTCTAAATTATCAGCGACAACACCACATTATTTTGTACTAATTACATAGCTAGACTAATGTTCTAGTAAAGTAACCGACTACTTTTTTTATTTTATGCCTATATTTTGAATAATTAAATAAAATTACAACTAAAATTATAACCCGGAGCTCAAAGCCAACTCATCATTGACTGTATCATACGATTTTCGACTATAAACAAAGCGGGGTAGAAACTGAATATACTGTGCGTCAGTTGTCGGGCAGAGCTCGACGTGTTCAGTTGTCTCCGGACGCTCTGTATGACAATCCATTCCGGCGGAACGCGTAATTTATTTTATTATTTATAAAATTCTAGTGTGAATAAATATTGTAAATTAGACTGTTTTACGTTTATATAGGTACTTACCTAATGGTTTAGTGGTTATTAGTGGTAATATTATAAATATTTAGCTGTTTCCCGCGGATTCACCCGCGTGGACAACGTTTCTATGACTTTTCAAGGGTGCAAACGTCCCGCCGCCCGCACAGTATATGTAAAATCATTGTTAGTTAGACGACAAACATTTATTGTAACCACTTTTTGATGAAAATAAATCAATAAATGTCAGCTATCAGGTTTCTGTAGTAGGTAAAAGCTAGGAGGCGCTGTATGAAATGAGTTGATATATTTTTTTTATACTCGCATATTACTTATATTTACCTGTACAAAAATAACTTCAGGTGTTGCAGTTATAGTATTTTTAGGGTTCCGTAGCCGTATCCGAATTGTGAATATAACATAATTTCAAAAACTGCGATTGTTACTTTTAAATTCATGTCACCACCACCTACCAAACCGATTCTTACAAAGTTGACCCCGCTAGGAATCGAACCCGCGACCCCGATGTCTGGCGGCAAGACTTAGATTAGATGGTGGTAGCTAGCCAGGCGGGCTATAAAAATGCCCCACCACCAACCAAACCGAGTCTTACAAAGTTGACCCCGCCGGGAATCGAACCCGCGGCCTCGATGTTTGGCGGCATGACTTAGATACGATGGTGGTAGCTAGCCAGGCGAGCTATAAAAATGCCCCACCACCAACCAAACCGATTCTTACAAAGTTGACCCCGCCGGGAATCGAACCCGCGACCTCGATGTTTGGCGGCAAGACTTAGATAAGATGGTGGTAGCTAGCCAGGCGGGCTATAAAAAGTTCCCACCACCTACCAAACCGATTCTTACAAAGTTGACCACGCCAGAAATCGAACCCGCGACCCCGATGTCTGGCGGCAAGACTTAGGTTAGATGGTAGTAGCTAGCCAGGCGGGCTATAAAAATGCCCCACCACCAACCAAACCGAGTCTTACAAAGTTGACCCCGCCGGGAATCGAACCCGCGGCCTCGATGTTTGGCGGCATGACTTAGATACGATGGTGGTAGCTAGCCAGGCGGGCTATAAAAAGTCCCCACCACCTACCAAACCGATTCTTACAAAGTTGTCCCCGCCAGGAATCGAACCCTTGACCCCGATATCTGGCGGCAAGACTTAAATTAGATGGTAGTAGCTAGCCAGGCGGGCTATAAAAATGCCCCACCACCAACCAAACCTAGTCTTCCAAAGTTGACCCCGCCGGGAATCGAACCCGCGACCTCGATGTTTGGCGGCAAGACTTAGATAGCCCTCATAGCAGTTTTGCATCTATCCATCGCGAGAAAAGCGTATGAATCCAACGGTGTAATTGGACTCATAGGCCTACGTGTGAACGACATAGGATTTTCCAATTGTCCTGTCCTATTGTCTTAGTGACCTGGCGACTGGATTCATAGGCCTACGTGTGAACGACATAGGATTTTCCAATTGTCCTGTCCTATTGTCTTAGTGGCCTGGCGTCTGGATTCATAGGCCTACGTGTGAACGACATAGGATTTTCCAATTGTCCTGTCCTATTGTCTTAGTCATCTCACTTCTGAGCCATGTCTACAAACTGTTTTCGAGGGTCATTACGAATCGTCTCGCACGCAGGTTTGACGACTTCCAGCCTCCCGAACAAGCCGGTTTCCGAAAAGGATTTAGTACCATAGACCACATACATACGTTGCGGCAGATTATACAGAAGACCGAAGAGTACAATCAGCCACTATGCTTGGCGTTCGTGGACTATGAGAAAGCCTTCGATTCGGTCGAAACTTGGGCTGTGTTACAGTCTCTCCAGAGGTGCCAAATCGACTATCGATATATCGAAGTGCTGAAGTGTTTGTATGAAAACGCCACCATGTCGGTTCGCCTCCAGGATCAAAACTCGAAACCTATCCAGCTGCAGCGAGGGGTGAGACAGGGAGACGTTATATCTCCGAAACTGTTCACCGCCGCCCTGGAAGATGTTTTTAAGCTTTTGGACTGGGGTGGACTAGGCATCAATATCAACGGCGAGTACATCACCCACCTTCGATTCGCTGACGATATCGTGGTCATGGCTGAGACTATGGACGACTTAGGCACATTGCTCGATGGCCTCAGTAGAGCCTCCCAACAAGTGGGTCTTAGAATGAACTTGGACAAGACGAAAATTATGTCAAACGTCCGTGTCATACCTACTCCTCTGAAGGTTGGAGGCTCCACACTCGAAGTTGTTACCGAATATGTATACCTGGGACAAACAGTCCAGTTAGGTAGGTCCAACTTCGAGAAAGAGATCAATCGTCGAATACAACTCGGCTGGGCAGCGTTCGGGAAGTTTCGCAATATCTTTACGTCCCAGATACCGCAGTGTCTTAAGACCAAGGTCTTCGACCAATGTGTGTTGCCAGTGATGACGTACGGAACTGAGACATGGTCGCTTACTATGGGCCTCATATGAAGGCTCAAGGTCACCCAAAGGGCAATGGAGCGTGCTATGCTCGGAGTTTCTCTGCGTGATCGAATCAGAAACGAGGAGATCCGTAAGAGAACCAAAGTAACCGACATAGCTCTCAGAATTGCTAAACTTAAGTGGCAGTGGGCGGGGCACATTGCTCGTAGAACAGATGGCCGTTGGGGCAGTAAAGTTCTCGAGTGGCGACCACGCACCGGAAAGCGTAGTGTAGGCAGGCCTCCCACTCGGTGGACCGATGACCTGGTGAAGGTCGCGGGAAGCCGCTGGATGCGGGCAGCGCAGAACCGGTCGTCGTGGAGATCCTTGGGGGAGGCCTATGTCCAGCAGTGGACTTCCTTCGGCTGATATGATGATTGTCTTAGTGGCCTGGCGCCTGGATTCATAGGCCTACGTGTGAACGACATAGGATTTTCCAATTGTCCTGTCCCATTGTCTTAGTGTCCTGGCTTACTGGATTGTCTCGGCTATTGTCCCCGTGTAAAAGGAGCATAAAATTTTAATTTTAATTTAATTTTTATTAGACAATAGGACAGGACAATTGGAAAATTCTATGTCGTTCACACGTAGGCCTATGAGTCCAGTTACACCGTTGGATTCATACGCTTTTCTCGCGATGGATAGATGCAAAACTGCTATGATGGCTATCTAAGTCTTGCCGCCAAACATCGAGGTCGCGGGTCACTTTGTAAGAATCGGTTTTGTAGGTGGTGGGGACTTGTTTGTTTGTTTGTTTGTAAACTCTTTATTGCTTTTAAAACAAATACATTAGACTTTTTATAGCCCGCCTGGCTAGCTACCACCATCTTATCTAAGTCTTGCCGCCAAACATCGAGGTCGCGGGTTCGATTCCCGGCGGGGTCAACTTTGTAAGACTAGGTTTGGTTGGTGGTAGGGCATATTTATAACCCGCCTGGCTAGCTACCACCATCTAATCTAAGTCTTGCCGCCAGACATCGGGGTCGCGGGTTCGATTCCTGGCGGGTTTAACTTTGTAAGAATCGGTTTGGTAGGTGGTGGGGACTTTTTATAGCCCGCCTGGCTAGCTACCACCATCTTATCTAAGTCTTGCCGCCAAACATCGAGGTCGTGGGTTCGATTCCCGGCGGGGTCAACTTTGTAAAACTAGGTTTGGTTGGTGGTAGAGCATTTTTATAACCCGCCTGGCTAGCTACCACCATCTAATCTAAGTCTTGTCGCCAGACATCGGGGTCGCGGGTTCGATTCCTGGCGGGGTCAACTTTGTAAGAATCGGTTTGGTAGGCGGTGGGGACTTTTTATAGCCCGCCTGGCTAGCTACCACCATCTTATCTAAGTCTTGCCGCCAAACATCGAGGTCGCGGGTTGGATTCCCGGCGGGGTCAACTTTGTAAGACTAGGTTTGGTTGGTGGTGGGGACTTTCTATAGCCCGCCTGGCTAGCTACCACCATTTAATCTAAGTCTTGCCGCCAGACAGAGGGGTCACGGGTGCGATTCCTGGCGGGGTCAACTTTGTAAGAATTGGTTTGGTAGGTGGTGGGGACTTTTTATAGCCCGCCTGGCTAGCTACCACCATTTAATATAAGTAGGGTTTGTACCCGGGAATTCTCGTCCCGGGAATTCCCGGGAAATCGGTTGGTTTCGTTACTGGGAAATTCAGCTCGAGAAAAGTCGAGACATCGAGAAGTTGAAATTGAACTTAAACTGAAAAAAAATTACGCTTTCTTTATAAATGCGAGGCGGCGGCGGCATCCTTTGACAGCGCGGCACGTGTCTGTCGATATCCTTTGTTTTTACCAACAAACGCAAGCCCGTGCGGCCGTTTCGTTCATTCCCGCCGTGTTCGGATCGGATCATAAAGTCAGGACAGTGTATTCAGTGACGCACGCGTAATATAATTGCAGAGTAATTTCTTCATCATATCAGCCAAAAATCGTCCACTGCTGGACAAAGGCCTCCCCCAAGGATTTCCACGACGACCGGTCCTGCGCTGCCCGCAACCATCGGCTTCCCGCGATCTTCACCAGGTCGTCGGTGCACCGCGTGGGAGGCCTGCCTACGCTACGTTTTCCGCTGCGCGGTCGCCACTCGAGAACTTTACTGCCCCATCGGCCATCTGTTCTGTTATGTGCCCTGCCCACTGCCACTTCAGTTTAGCGATTCTGTGAGCTATGTCGGTTACTTTAGTTTTCCAGCGGATCTCCTCGTTTCTGATTCGATCACGTGAAACTCCGAGCATAGCATGCTCTATTACGCTTTGGGTGACCTTGAGCCTTCATAAGAGGCCCATAGTAAGCGACCATGTCTCAGTTCCGTAAGTCATCACTGGCAACACACACTGGTCAAAGTAATTTCTTATTTAAATAGTATTATTGACTGCAAAAGTTCAAGTGTTTGTTTTGTGTTACCAAAATATAATAGGTAAATATAATAGGTATTTCAAAGAAACGAAATTTCCGTTTTTTTATAATAATTGAAAATGCCAAACACGTTAAAAAACCGTCTTCCATCGCAACAATTTAGTTCATTTTTTTGCATTGTTATTTTTAATTTTTGTTAATTTTCAAAAAAGTGCTAAACCGATTTTGATAAAATTTATATGGGACCACACGGTAAGCACTAGCTTTCAAATAAAAAAAGAATCATAAAAATCGGTTCACCCAGTCAAAACTTCGTAGGTAACACACATACAAAAACCATACAGTCGAATTGAGAACCTCCTCCTTTTTGGAAGTCGCTTGAAAATAGATAATTTAGTGCATTAATATTAATCAATTTCATAAGTTGCAATAATCATACAAAAGACTAAAGTCCTAAATTTATTATTATTATTAAACATTATGTTTTAATTTTATCATTATTAATAAAACATTTAAATTAAACACTCTCTTTATTGTTGAAACAAAAAATTTAGACCTATATATATATTTTTCTCGATAACCGAGAAAACCCGAGAAATCAGGCTCGAGAATTCTCGAGACCCGAGAAATGAAAAACCTCGAGAAATCACAAACCCTAAATATAAGTCATGCCGCCAAACATCGAGGCCGCGGGTTCGATTCCCGGCGGGGTCAACTTTGTAAGACTCGGTTTGGTTGGTGGTGGGGCATTTTTATAGCCCGCCTGGCTAGCTACCACCATCTAATCTAAGTCTTGCCGCCAGACATCGGGGTCGCGGGTTCGATTCCTGGCGGGGTCAACTTTGTAAGAATCGGTTTGGTAGGTGGTGGGGACTTTTTATAGCCCGCCTGGCTAGCTACCACCATCTTATCTAAGTCATGCCGCCAAACATTGAGGCCGCGGGTTCGATTCCCGGCGGGGTCCACTTTGCAAGACTCGGTTTGGTTGGTGGTGGGGCATTTTATAGCCCGCCTGGCTAGCTACCACCATTTAATCTAAGTCTTGCCGCCAGACAGAGGGGTCACGGGTTCGATTCCTGGCGGGGTCAACTTTGTAAGAATTGGTTTGGTAGGTGGTGGGGACTTTTTATAGCCCGCCTAGCTAGCTACCACCATTTAATATAAGTCATGCCGCCAAACATCGAGGCCGCGGGTTCGATTCCCGGCGGGGTCAACTTTGTAAGACTCGGTTTGGTTGGTGGTGGGGCATTTTTATAGCCCGCCTGGCTAGCTACCACCATCTAATCTAAGTCTTGCCGCCAGACATCGGGGTCGCGGGTTCGATTCCTGGCGGGGTCAACTTTGTAAGACTCGGTTTGGTTGGTTGTAGAGCATTTTCTTAGCCCGTCTGCCTAGTTACCACTATCTTATCTTACCGCCAAACATCAGTGTTAACAGCATTGATGTGTTCCGGCTCGAAGATAAGATAGCCAGAACCCCATTGCGTTGGGGAATCTTGGTATGCCTACTTCTATCTTCGGTATCATCATCACTAACCATCAGGTGTGATGATCCTAAGTAAGGGCTTATCAATTTTGGATTAAAAAAATACTATCGGGTCGATTTATAAAAATAAATATTTGATTAAAAATACATATTCGATTTTTCTGACTGTATTGCATATACTGTGCTCTAGCTCCACTCACGTTCTTGATGGCGGCTGCCGGCTGGCCGCTGGCGATCGTAGCTATTCGCAGCGCTGCCGCGTGTTTGGTTTTAGAACTAGAGCGGGGGGCGATGCAAGACGCGCGGGTGAAATCTGATTTTTTATTCGCATTAGGCGCGTTCTTAACTGTCCCTAATTAGTTGACCACGACTGTATCTAATGGTTCCCTTGATGCCTGATTCTGAGATTTGTTATGTAGCATCGACTAATTATTGTCAATTTTTAGAAGTATAAAACAATGTCTTAGCTTTCACGGTTTACTAGTAATGAGGTGAGTATTATGGAATGAGGTTATGCCTGTAATACTCATCAACGTATGTCTGTAACTTTGAAAATAAGAAGCGACTATTTTTTTAAATTGTGCGACTAATTTCGACTATTTTTTGAAAATTTTTTTACAGGATGAGTGACACAAAGCTAAGCATTTATGAGAAATAGGAGATGAGTATTACAGGCTGAACCTCATTCCATAATACTTATCAGGACATGTTAATATCTGATGGTTCCCTTGAATGCCGGATTCTGAGATTTGTTATGTAGCATCGACTAATTATTGTCAATTTTTTGAAGTATAAACCAAGGTCTTAGCTTTCTTAGCTAGTAATGAGTCTGAGAATATTTATTTATTTACTTAAATTCATAGGTGAGTATTACAGGATGAGGGACACAACGCAACGCCGCGCCGCCGCGTCACAAGCAAGTTACTGTCGCACACACAACCAACATATCGGTTATGAATTGACTTTCTAGAACACTCCGGTCTTATGAGTGATGGATGAGTTTGTATCGTTATCAGAAGAGATAGGGATTGTGGGCGCTTTAACCTTATTTTACTTAGTAGGTTGCATTTAGATACGTACATTGGAAGCAATCTGTGTATGTGTCATGTCATTGGTCAAGATTAATGACAGTAAAATAAAATTATACCTACTAATATCATAAAGGTTGCTAAAAGATGTGAATGAGGATTTCAATATTTTCTGTATTTTTTTTATCTATATTGATTAATGCAGCAAAGAGGGAAAAATTTAGTTGGAGTAAAGCAAACATGAAACTGAGTTAGAAATACTTATAAACCAATAGGCGATCTAGGTGGGTGCCAAGTTGCGAACCCAGGTGTTAGCTTTACAAGAACCAAAATAGTATATTTTCGCTTCTGATATAAGCAGGTAGTATCTAAACAACTATTTCTTCAATCATAAATCTGATTTAAATAAGTTCAATGCTGTTTGCATAATTACCTATTATTTTACTCTTGTGCTTTTTTTAACCTTTCTCATTATATAACTGATTAATCATAATTACATAAATTTTTTTAAAGTAATAATTTAAAAAAGACAGATATCTAAAAACACATACAAAAGTCTTTAATCATGAACATATTTACATAAAACCCTCCTAAGGTTTCCTTGACACTTGCAGCAGTTGTATGGCAAAGGGCAACCTTTAAACTAGATACAATCTTCTTAAGCTTAGTCTTGTTTGTTATCATATGGATATTCATTTTTCAATTGAAAGGGTACACTTATGAGGGCTGCCCAAGGGACTTGGCAATTTAATGTAAATGAAACAGATTGCCATTTTTATCAACAAAAAGTAGGAATTACGAAGTCTATATAAGTGTATTTTGTTTTAAAAAGAGGGACCTGATTTAAAAACCGAAGAATGTTATCAACAGTGATCGGAATAGGCATAGTGATTTTTGGTACTTGCAACATGTTGAATCAGTACAAATATATGGCTTCTTTAAATTTAATTTTTCCAGTTTAAGAAATTTTTCAGTTTTCTTCACATTTTCATATACAGGAAACACAAACATTTAATATGATGATATATATAGATAAAAGTACATACACAAATAACAATTAAGGTTGTGCCAAATATTTCCAATACCTAATATTAACCCAGTTTCCCATTTAAAAAAAAATAAGTGTATGGTCTTTGTTAATATTTGAGTGTTTTAATGGCCAGTAATCTAGCTTAATAATAATAGTGGCGAATGCACCTGCATTGTAGAAACCATTTATTAGTATCTCCAGCTGCACGCAGCAGGATTCTTCCACTTTTATGATAACAAAATATTTTTTCTCCTAATTACTTACAAAACACAAAAAGGAATATCCATATAACTTGGTGTCAAAACTATCAATTAGTAGCTCTAGCTGCACGCAGCACGAATCACATGAGGCCACTTACCCTAAATCACTCTACTTATTACTGGTTATCAACAACCAATCGCCCAATGTGTTTGAAGCATAGATGAGATAAAGACAAAAATAATGCTAAAAAGTAATAAGTGGTTGGTGGGCAGCTATGCTTAGAATTAAACGCGGACTTGTTCACCCTTCGAAATGATGCCACCAACTTGTGAAGAACTTAGGAATAGTTTTGTTACGACTACAGGACGAGCCATACGATTAAATAAATAAAGGGAGTGAAAAACCTTTTAAATTTATTTGAAGATTACCTCAAATTCAATTATTTTTAAGGGATATCAGGTATTACAAAATCACATAAATCCTAAACATCAAACTTTCAAAGTACAATAATTCTATTGTTCTATTGGCTTTTTGAACTTACTCTTGGCAAGTTGAATAATCATATTTCAATTTATAATCCAATTAAATTATTAAAATAGACCCTACATTTGCAGGGTCAAAAATAATCACTATAATATAATAATAACCTTCACTTCAAAACAAAATTATGTTCTTGTAGGCATAAAAAATAAATCCGTCTATTTAAATATTCACTGCAAAGTGAAGGTGCAAGACTGGACGCTATTGATAAGTCAAATGAATAATCTTACTATGCTATCTCTGTAGTTTTCCACGATATCTATCAGTCTGTATTACAAACATTCTTTTATAGTAATACATTAACTTCAAAACAATGTGAATATCACTATTGCTACATTTTTGTTGAATAATATTATTATAATATCCATTAAGTTATCTTGGGGCAGACATTATTATTTGCTGTAGTTTGCAATCTATATACTATAATATATTATAAAGAGGTAAAGTTTGTAAGTTTAGATATAAGAGGTAATCTCTGAAACTACCCATCCTGTTTCAAAAACTCTATCATCAATGTTTAGTGTAGACCAATAAATCAATATTCTATGCAGAAAAATATGATAAGGTGGCTTGCGCACCGCATGTTGTGTATTTTATTATGTACTCATAACCAATGTGAGGGTATTCTTAAAATAAATCAGTGTCTAACCAACTTGCGTGTGTTTCACTACATGGTGACAGCAGTGCCGGGTTTTTAATCGTTTTACGTTGTAAAATCTGTGCGGACCTATTTAATACTATTCTGATTAGTGAGTAATTAATCCGGGTAATAAGAATTTAAAAATAAATAATGGAACACGCGCGTCCTCCGGCAGAATTATCACTCGATGGCGGTCCGGCCGCGCGATCCGACTCGTGGCAAAGATGGCGGAAGCTGTTCGAAGTGTTTTTAAAGGCGTCTGGAGTGAGCAAAGAACCTAAAGAAGTCCAGGCTAGTTTGTTGGTTAACCTCATTGGATCGGCGGGGTACGAAGTATTTATAACGTTCACATATCAGGAAGGTGAAAGTGAGGATGATATTAACTGTCTCCTGAAAAAATTTGACAATTATTTTGGTGCGAAACCGAATCTCACTGTTAGGCGATTTAAATTCTTTACACGCAATCAGGAAGAAGGAGAAAACATAGATCAATATGTGACCGCTCTGCGTCTGTTGAGTCAGCAGTGTGAGTTTGGCGAGTTGCAAGAGAGTTTGTTGCGAGACAGAATCGTGTGTGGAATTATCAACAATATTGTCAGAGACCGATTACTTCGTACCGACGATTTGAAATTGGCAAAGGCTATTCAGATTTGTCAAGCGGCAGAAATATCAAAGGAGGAAAGTTTGTGCATCGACGGCTCGTCAGGGAGCGGTAGTATGCAGGTGAACGCAGTACAAGATGGCAACGGCAGCGCGCGAGGCACGCGTGGCGGGTCGGTGCAGCGCGGCGGCGGAGGCCAGCGGCGCGGGCGGCGCGACAGCGGCAGGGCCCGCTCGGGCGCGCGGCCCCCTTGCGTCACGTGTGGCGCCGGCCGCTGCCCCGGCGAGGAGCGGTGTCCAGCACGTAATGCGTTGTGTTATGTTTGTGAAAATAAAGGCCATTTTTCGCGAGTGTGTCAACACAAAAAAGTGATTCGTAAGGTTCTAAATTTGAGTGTAGAATCCGTCGAAAGTAACTACGAGGACAGTGAGGAGGAATTATTCTACGTGAATGCTATTGGTGAGAACAAAAAGTTAAAAAAGTCTTCTAAGGAATGGGTAGAAATTACTAAATGTAATGGTAAGAACTTTACTCTAAAAATAGATACAGGAGCTATGATAAATGTAATTTCTAAAAATGAGTATTTATACTTAGGTTTATTGATGGACAATTTAAAGCCGTTCACAAAACGAGTACATTCCTTTACTGGAAATCCGTTGCCTATTCTGGGCCTGAGTGACATAAGATTTAAACACAAAAATAAATGTTATGTTTTGCCATTTGTTGTTGCAGATTTAAATTGCCAAAATGTACTCGGTTTGGAAGGTTGCATTGCTTTAGGACTGATTAGCCGTGTAAATGCAATAAATATTGAGAAATATTCACATTTATTTAAGGGTCTAGGCAAATTACCAGGAAAATATAGTATTGTCGTAGATAGGAGTGTCCAGCCGGTCATATGCCCAACTAGGAAAATACCTTTAGGACTAAAGGGTAAATTATTAGAGGAGTTACGTAGAATGGAAGGGCTAGGTGTAGGTCGGAAAGTCACACACCCAACAGATTGGGTCAATGCCATTGTTTTGGTTCCAAAAAAGGATGGCAGCATTCGTGTATGTTTGGACCCGCGACCTCTGAACCGCGCGGTGCGCCGCGCGCATTACGTTCTGCCGACGGTGCCGGAGCTGGCGGCGCGCCTGCGCGGCGCCACCGTGTTCAGCGTGCTCGATGCACGCTGCGGCTTTTGGATGGTTGAGATCGACGACGCGAGCGCTGACCTGTGCACGTTCAGCACGCCGTTTGGTCGCTATCAGTTCTTACGTTTGCCATACGGTATTAATTGTGCGCCTGAGGTTTTTCATGCGAAACTAAGACAACATCTAGAGGAATTAGAGGGTGTAGAATCTTTTATCGATGACGTCATTGTATGGGGACGTAATAAAGATGAACACGATAGGAGATTGGAGTGTCTATTACAACGCGCGCAGGCAATAGGTATAAAGTTTAATCAGGAAAAATGTAAATTTGGTGTGAATGAAATTAAATATTTAGGTCACAAGTTTGACGCAAATGGTATGCAACCTGATGACTCAAAGGTACAAGCGATAATGGGAATGCCTTATCCTACCGACAGGAAGGCTCTAGAAAGGTTTTTAGGAATGGTCAACTACCTATCTAAATTTATTCAGAATTATTCTGAGTGTGTTAACGTTTTGAGGGCTTTGTTGAAAAAAGATTCGGAATGGGTGTGGGAGGCGCACCACTCCGCGGCGGTGGATGAGCTAAAGCGCAAGCTGGGCAGCGCGCCTGTGCTAGCGCTGTACAGCGAGCGCGCACCCATCGTACTGTCAGTGGACGCCAGCTCGCACGCGCTGGGTGCCGTGCTGCTGCAGGAGGGGCGCCCGGTCGAATTCGCCTCACTCACGCTCACCGACACGCAGACCAGGTACGCCCAAATAGAGAAGGAAATGTTGGCTATAGTGTTCGCGGTCGAGAGGTTTAGGCAGTATATTTTAGGCAGACCGGACGTGACCGTTCAAACTGACCACAAGCCACTCGAGGCTTTGTTCAACAAGCCACTCGTCTCGGTTCCATCTCGCCTACAGAGGATGATGATGAGGGTTCAAGGGTATGACTTCAAGGTAATATATACTCCGGGTAAATATATGTATATCGCAGATACTTTATCGCGAGCTCCTCTGGCAGAGCTGATGCCCGACCAAGTTACAGACGACGTTGAAGCTCAGGCATGTTTTATGATTAGTCACGTGCTATTTAGCCAACAAAAAATAGAGTTAATTAAGAAAGAAACAGAGGCCGATAGGGACTGCAGATTGTTAATAAAGTGCATACTGAACGGTTGGCCTAAACGTAGGCGAGATGTCGATGTAAGAGTTAATGTTTTCTGGCCATATCGTGAGCAGCTTCACTGCGTCGATGGTATCATCTTTAAAGGAGATTGTATTTTTATTCCTCGCGGCTTACGGGAAGACATGTTATCTCGAGTTCACGAGGGACACTTGGGAATAGACCGATGTAAGCGGCGCGCGCGAGAGGTAATGTTCTGGCCGGGTATGAGTGAGGACGTGGAGCGCGCCGTGCGGCGTTGCACCAGCTGCGCACTGCACGCGCCCGCTGCGCGTCGCCAGCCACTGCTGCAGCACCACGTGCCCGCACTGCCCTGGCACAAAATAGGCTCGGACATATTTGAATATAGGAAAAAGAGCTTTATCGTTTTAGTAGACTATTTTTCCAATTTCGTTGAGGTAGGTGAACTGAAAGGTTTAAGCTCCAAGCATGTGATAAACTTCATGAGAGAACAGTTTGCGAGGCACGGAATACCAGCTGAGTTGGCAACCGACAACGGGCCGGCTTATAGTTCGCGAGAATTCAAAAGTTTTATGCGTGAATGGGAAGTGCGGCATGTGACGTCATCCCCGCACTATCCACAATCAAATGGTAAAAGCGAAAGGACTGTACAGACTGTGAAAAACTTGCTTAAAAAATGTGTAGATTCAGGACAAGATTTCTCTCTAGCTTTGCTAAATTTAAGAGCTACGCCACGAGATGGTTTGGATTCACCGGCACAGATGTTAATGGGAAGGCGTTTAAACACTAGATTACCAGTTAGTGCAAAATTACTTAGTGAAAAAGTAGATAATGAACAAAATTATCAGTCATTAATGGCGCAAAAAGAAAAGTGCAAACAGTATTATGATAGGTCTTCAAGGTCACTCAAGCCTTTATGCCTCGGTGATAAGGCAACGTTAATAAGCAACGGTAGCAGAAAACCGGTTTCAATAGTAGAGCGCGCACCTGAGCCACGCTCGTTTATAGTGGAAGACGAGGGAGGGTGTCGTTTCCGGCGTACTCGCAGTCAGCTAGTGGTACGTGATGCTGAGCCTACCCGTTGTACAAATGTTGGGGTAACAGCAAGCGGTTCGCCAAATTTGATTTTGAAAATAGGAGTACGTAAGCGTAAGAAAACCACAGCAACTGTTGATCAAGAGAACACACTGGCAGATGCTGTGCCTGATGGGGAGCAATTAGATAATAAATACCGTCAAGTAGGAGTATCGGCCGAAACGTCGACATCGGCGTCCCATAGTGCTAATCAGAGTTTGAATAGCTCGGCTGCTAGTCTAAGTGAGGAGATGTCGTCTGCTACATCCTCCCCTATCGTTCTAATAGAGAGGTCAAAGGAAAGAGCTGCACGAATGCTAAATAACTTGTAGTACCTACTTACTCTTACTATAGAATAAACACCTAGCTTTTACCTACCAACATTGTTTTAAATACGAGAAACTAACTATTATTAAGTTCTGTATTTTAATTTTTTTAGTTTTATTTTTCGGAGAACAGAAGATAAGTTTATGATAGTTTAAAAAAAATGTTTTCTTTATATAGAAAGGGAAAGATGTTGTGTATTTTATTATTTACTCATAACCAATGTGAGGGTTTCTTAAAATAAATCAGTGTCTAACCAACTTGCGTGTGTTTCACTACACCGCACACCCTCGATATCATGGCCAAGCAAAGCCACCGGCAACAGCTAGTAGAACATCACAAGCTTTTCTTTGTTTAGTACGTTGCAGATTTATTTATTTAATAACGCCTGCGGCTTCGCCCGCGTGGACATCGCTTTTAGGGTTCCATAGTACAACAAGAAACCCTTATAGTTTTTATGACTGGTTTTGAGGGGCAAGAGTGTTCTCTAGATCCCTCGGGAAACATATTGGGCTATCCCTTCCTACCCCTCAACCAGTTCTATAGAAAAAATCGCTTCAATCTGTTGCTCCGTTACTACGCCGACGTGTGCGAGCGTGGAAATGTGTCTTCCCCAGATCCCTCGGGAACTATGTCAGGATATGCTAATTAGTAAATTAAGTCATTTCGCACCTCCTCAACCATCTCTTTGCAAAAAATCACAGCAATCCATTATTCCGTTGTAATGTTAAAGAAATTAACCAAAAAGAGAGTATTTTTTCAGTGCCCTCTGGAACTGCTTCGGGCTATACCATTTTCACGGGATGAAAAGTAGCCTATGTCCTTCCCAGTGACACAGGCTACCTGCTTGCCAAATTTCATCAAGATTGGAAATGCTGTGGTTTAAATATTCATATGCCCAGATTTGCTATTGAAATTGATTTTAGCTTTCACTTTATTTGCCCCTTATACATAAGTTTCGTGAGGTTTCGTAAGTGTGGGACAAATATTTCTTCTGAAATACCTGTTAAACAAAGGAATGCTTATAAAACTAAACTTTTCTTAAAGACCCTCAAATAAACAATTGACAAAAAACATTGGACCTTTCATACAAAATTTGCTATCAGGCAATCAATTTAGTTAGTTTGATTAGTACAAACATGTTTTTTTGCGAATTGTCTATATGTAGGTCCTTTTTAGGGTTCCGTACCTCAAAAGTTAAAAACGAAACCCTTATAGGATCCCTTGTGTGTCTGTCAGTCCGTCCGTCTGTCACAAGCAATTTGTTTTTATCTAAAATTGATAAGTCTTTGGCATCATCTCACCTGATGGTAAGTCACGATGTTGCCGAAGGTAGAAGCAAGTTCACCAATATTCCTCAACACTCTTCACCGCCTCCGTGGCGTAATGGTATGCCCATTCGCTTCACACCAGGAGGTCGCGGGTTCGATTCCCGGTGGGGTCAATTTGTAAGACTCGGTTTGGTTGGTGGTAGGGCATTTTCTATGCCGGCCTGGCTAGCTACCACCATCTTATCTAAGTCTTGCCGCCAAACATCAGTGTTAACAACATTGATGTGTTCCGGCTTGAAGATAAGATAGCCAGTTCTCCATTGCGTTGGAGAATCTTGGTAAGCCCGCTTCCATCTTCGGCATCATCGTCACTTACCATCAGGTGAGATGATGCCAAGGGCTTACCAATTGTGAATAAAAAAAAAACAGTATTTACCGCCAACCAAGCCTTACAAAGTTAGACCCTAGGGAATCGAACCTGCAACCTCCTAGTGTGAAGTGAATGGACTAACAGACTAATATTTAGATTACAATCCACAACAAAGGTGGTTGAAAATTTGGGTGAAGTTAAATGAGTTGAAGAACCCATAATTTTTCAGGTATAACAGAACTTAAATCGGTATGTAAGTCAGCTTCATTACATATTTAATATAATACAACCTTAGAGTAAACTTATGCATCAATATTATGTTTAAAATTACACATTAATTGTTCCCGTGTCCATATCCAACCTAAAAAGTATTTTTTGTTGTGAGTGTGTGTGACACACAGGCTCACACATACATACAAGTCGCCACAACCAGCTCTGCCCAGTATGAAAAGGACGGATATTGACTATCGATTCTGCCCGCAATCAACGAGATGTTACGTTTGTAACACTTTCACTGTTATGTATGTTTGTTTCCGAGCACAAGTAGTGGAAAATAATTGGGCAGGATAAAAAGTTGATACAGGGCTCAGATTAAAAGTAATGTAGATATTGAGTTTCATACAAATATCATAACAAAAGTGAGGTAAGGCTTGTTCTAATAAACTCATATATGTATCGAATAATGTTTTGACACGTGATGGCATTGATAGGTCCTATCCTTCACTGTAATAAAGACAGATGTATTTGAGACATGTCACAGCACGTTTTGGCATGTTGACGGTAAGGCGACTGCAATAGGCTGTTTGTCCACCAACGCCGTTACCGAGCCGTCACCGAGAACGAGATTATTTCGGGCCGAGTTCAAGTTAACGTGACGGCCATCGTGTGTACACCGCGACCGATATCGTCTTAGCTATTTTTATTAAAACTGAATTGCTCGGTGCGACGGTCCGATCGGCAGCTGTGGCAGTGCGTGGACAAGTTCAAACTTGTTTTGTATTGCCGGCACATCGGCCCGTCAAAATATCGGGCCGAGTTCTAGCGATGTCGTGCCAAACTACTCCAATGGCCGCTTTTATAATTTGCCGTAGGACGGCATGGCACCATAACACGTGGAAGTCTCAAGTAATTTTGTAGTCGTCGACGGCATGCCGTGCCCGTAGGTCGGTTTTATAATTCGCCGTAAAATCATTTACGCTTTGCGTTTTCAAAGTGCGGACGTCATGTTCTCGACGAGAGCGACTACTTATTCTAATAATAATAATAAAAAAACTAAAATTTATATTTATATTATCATTATTTTCTAATATAAAATTAAAGAATCTCTGCTCACTTGGCACGAGGCGAAGTGGCAGGAGCACCTCCAGCGGAAGCACAGTCGGCTGGAGTTCAGTGCGACGGGGAGAGAAAGCGTCGAACTATCCGGGCATTGTCGAGGAGGACTGTTTTCTGCAATGCTGCAATTATTGGTCTGCCTCGGAGTTCCAGCCGCCTTAGGTGACGTGTAAGGTCGGCTGAAATTAGCCCGTTCACGATTAGGACTACGGGGATGATTTTGGTGGATTCCACTCGCCACATATCAGTCAAGGATAAACCTTGGTTATCGATAATCCGCTAAGGCGATAGTGCACTGCAGCCCATCCAAGCGATAGTGCACTGCAGCCCATCCCTATTTGTCCGTTCACGATTAGGACTACGGGGATGATTTTGGTGGATTCCACTTGCGACATATCAGTAACCTCGTGCGCCAAGTCCAGGTATTAGGTACTTTTTCGGCATCAGCCTGCAAAAGGTTTTCGTCGTATGTGATAGTGACATCCACCAAAAACACCCTTGACTGTCCGTAAATGAACCTCCTATAGTTGTTCGTCTTGACCACCTGATCCTGTATTGATAGACAAAACCCACGGTCTCCGCAAAGAGGTCTCCGAAGCGCAGCCAGTGCACGGAGGCCTTCTGATCTACGAAGGATCCACAGAGGGCCTTGAAAAACCTACCGTGCAGCTCTTTGTCTTTCCAGATGGCCTCTCGGTCAGTATGCTCAATAGGCGATGGATAGAGGGGTTAGTTCTTTATCACACGATTTGACAACTCTATGCAAGTCACTATCGCCTTTCAACAAGTAGTAACTTCGTAGGCTGCATATATCGCGGTTGTGCATTTGTTTGGCACTTAAAAGGCCACGACCACCACTCTTCCGTGGGACATACAGCCTCATCACTGACGAATGCATCCTATGGAGTGTCATAGTAGTGCGGACTTTTCGATCCAGGGCGTCCAGTTCGGTCTGTGTCCATCTGAGTATGCCGAAGGTGCACAAAAGAACAGGCACGACCCAGGCTTTGAATGCTCGTATATTGTTAACGCTCTACAAATAGCTCTCGATAACTTTTGTCAGGCGCTCTTAAAACGAGTCACAAACTGCCTGTTTCACCCCTGCCTCGTGTAGACCAATACTCTGCGACATACCCAGATACCGGTATGTATCAGTTTCAGAGAGGGTGCAGATGTACATGAAGTCGATTTCGACTCTATCTGAATGTACCACCCTACCCCTGTCTAAATGAAGGATCGCGCACTTATCCACTCCTAGTTCCATGTTGATGGTACTACTAAAATCATAAGTGATTTTCTACAGTTCCTCCAACCGCGTTGCATTTGTAGTGAGTAGTTTGAGATCGTCCGTGTAGAAAAGGTGGGTCATGCGTGAATCACCTTTCACAGACTGAAATCCCGTATCTACCTGATTTCTCAAGCAGGAAGATGAGTAGATTAAGGAACAGGCAAAACCAAAGTGGACTTTGACAGTCGCGCTATAATATTCCCCTCTTAATCCAAATCCGGTCCTCCGCATTCGACAACCGCTGACCATGGAGACTAAGAATCTTACTCCATTGCCCCATACACGATCCGGGGAAGTCTCGTACTGTTTCATCTATCTTGTACAGTTCGAGGACCCTCTTCAACCATGAAAGGGGGACGGAGTCGAAAGCCTTCTTATAATCAATTCAGGCAGCGGAGAAATTGCGTCGATTGCGGTTCACCAATTTACCCACGATCGCGTCAATCAGGAGCAGCTCCTTCGTACTGGGACTATCGCCTCGACAGCCATTCTGAGTTACCATGATATCATTCGCCTCAATGAAGGCGTCAATTTTGACCTCAGAATGGATGTCAGTGGTGGAATGACAAGTGATGGGGCAGTATTGACTAGGGTCGGCGGTGTTATTCGACTAAGGAGCTAAATGAGTGATCCCAGTATTCAAGAAGTTCGGGACCTGACGCTGCTCGAGTGCTTGCTGAATTTGGCTAGCCAAGGTCTCGTGACTCGCATAGAACCCCTCAAGCCAATAGTGGTGCAGTCCATCGCTCCCTGGAGTTGGACATCATCGGCACTAATGACCACGGGGTTCATACGTTCGATGCGATTACACGCCTCCTCCAGCTCAGCCGTCCATTGCCCCTCGTTGTGTTGCAGGCCGGGACTACAGGTTGCGCCAAAAGGCTACAATACCCGCACGATCCGGTCTCTCGCCTGTGTCCAACACAGCAGATCTGTCGAGTGACCTATAGAACACTTTTTTTTTTAATATAAAAATGTTTATTTCTGTACCAAAATATTTGTGTCATAGAACAATGTTGGGAACACCAAGTAGATATAAAATACCAGTATTAGGTGAACCCGCTCTTCCATATCAAGTTAATTTAATATATTGGAACAAATAAAAAAATAAATAAATCGTCGGTGGCTCAACCGGTAACGACTCGGTTCTCCTAACCAGAGGTGCCGCGTTCAAATCCGGAAGGCCAATGTACCAATGAGTTTTTCAAAAACTTACGTGCATATACTCACCGATTGCTTTAACGGTGAAGGAAAAACATCGTGAGGAAACCTGCACACGCCTGCGAAGAAACTCGAAGGTTGTGTGTGAAGTCGACCAACCCGCACTGGGCCCGCGTGGTCGACTAAGGCCCGATCGCCCTAATTCAGGGTAGGCTCGAGCCCCTCGGTGGGGACGTATATGAGCTGATATATGATGATGAAAAAAATAACTATCTACAAACTATAGCGATGACAAAGAGAGGTTGCTAAAGAAAACTTATAGGTACTAATTGTATTGAAATTTGAAATACTAATAATAATGTGATTTTTATGAAAAACAAAGGTAAAAGAAATAAAACTGTTCATACATTAAACCTGCCATGCTCTCTCTCGCTCTCTTTGTGTGTGTGTGTGTGTGTGTGTGTGTGTGTGTGTTTATGAAGAGGCAATTCTGGCGATACCGGTCTACCCGCTCGTCGTATATGTACCGAACTCGATCCGCTAAATTTTGCACAGAGACAGACAATTTAATAATACACCATTATACAATCAACTAGTTTTATTTATCAAAAACTTAACTTTTCATAAATGCGTCTCATTATAATTTTCACCAGCAACCAAAGAGAATAGAAAGACATTTTAGAGAGCGTTCATAAACATGCAAAAAAAAATTATCTACTAGGTACACGTTTAGAAACGTAAAATTGTCTTTACTCAACACTCTTCCTCAATTTTATGTTTCTAAACCAAATCTATCTGTCAAAGAAAAATAAACAAACCAATCTAAATGAAACTTAAATTATAAAATTTTATCTTCTAAGTATTTACTGTGTCCGTAACACAATCCAATATTAGTAACAAAATATTCCAACGTTCTTTTACATACAGGTTTAGTTAGGGCATCTGCCAACTGCTCATCAGTTTGAATATATTTAACATCAATACATTTTTGTTCTATTTTCTCTTTAATAAAATTATATTTAACATCAATGTGCTTTAGTCTCTTTTGATCATAGTTTGAAACAGCTTTAATAGTGCTTTGATTGTCTTCAAAAATTGTAACATAATCTACTTTTATATTTAAATCAATTAGCAATTTCTTAATCCAACACACTTCCATAGTAGCTTCACATACACGGAAAAAAAGGAATACTTCAGTCAAGAACATGAGTTGTCTTAGCCATATTGTTTTGACCCAAGTGAATATTATTTTAACTTAAGTATATATTCTTGACCCAAGAAACACTGTTTACTTAATTTAAGAATAATTTATTCTCATTTTTTATTCTTGACTGAAATTGAATATTATCAGTTCAAGAATATTGAGTTCTCAATTCAAGAATATTACTCATTCTCGACTGAAAACTATTTCGGGAATTGAGTTAAGATAAGATAATATTGTCTTCAGTCATGACAATATTATTCTTAGTTTAAAAGATCTGATTTATTCTTCAGTCTAAATAATATTATTCTTGTTTTCTGAATACAAGAAAATAATAATTTAAATTGAAGAATATATTCTTGACTTTTATATTCTTGACAGGAGTAGAAAAATAATGTAGGTCAAGACTCTCTATTGTCTTCATTTAACATAAATTTTACTTGTTTTCGAACGAAGAATAAAATTTTCTTTGTTGAACAGTATCTTTATCTTGCTCCAATACTTAATTGTTTCAAACCATGTGATACCAAGAATATAAAATTCTCTCAAGTAAACTCAATATTGTTTTAAAAATCAAAAATAAATATTCTTCTAAGAAGAATATTAGTTAAATTATTACAAGAAAACAAGTTGTCTTACCAGGAAATTTTATTGATTTCGAACCAAGACGTTTATTTTCTTGGCTCAAAACTTTTTGTTGTTCTTTTTCAAAGAATATATTATTCTTTTTCCAAGAATTACTTCATCTTCCGTAAATACTTTATGAGTCTTAAATCAAGAATACCAATTGTCTTTATCCAACAGTGTATTATTTTGCTTACCAAGACTGTTAGTG
Source organism: Coleophora flavipennella (assembly GCA_947284805.1). Classification (NCBI taxonomy): domain Eukaryota; kingdom Metazoa; phylum Arthropoda; class Insecta; order Lepidoptera; family Coleophoridae; genus Coleophora; species Coleophora flavipennella. Next base: position 908,550 of record CAMYPC010000001.1, on the reverse strand, counting down.
TTCTTTTAAGAATATTGGTTATTTTATTGCAAGAATACTACGAAGAAACTATGTAAAGAAATGTAATTCACCTATTATGTCCGCGTCAGACTCGGTACAACCGCCAACACAATGAAACGCGTAAGGCGACGAAGCACTCACACATATAACAGTAAAAACTTAAACAAATTTACGACTCCTAATAATGTACTATCCGGTCTTACATTTAGTGGCCTTCTCAAATTAGCAAGGCAATAAGAATGAAAGAGAACCCGCTAATAACTCGTAAGTGTAAGCGAGAGCGGTCATTACTCGTCATCGATGTCACGCTAACGTCATGGCGAGTGCTAGTGTTGTCATTGCTACCGCAATTGCCGTGCTCTACGGCAATTTTCTTACAATTTTTTAATGGTAAGGTCAAATATGATCTTAGGAGTATTGTAAGGTTTTATTCTTATAAAGGACGAAATTGACAATGATTTCAATTAAAAAGTACATTTATCAGTCAACAGTTCGAAGAAAATCCCCACAAAAAAATTACGAAAAGTAAGAGCTTGTAATAAACGAAGATTAATATTGTTTCAACTATGTAACATTTAGTATTTGGTTGATTTTTTAAATGATAACAATACCAATATTAACTTTTTTTTATAATTGGTAAGCCCTTGACATCATCTCATCTATCTCACCTGATGGTAAGTGACGATGATGCCGAAGATGCAAGCGGGCTTACCAAGATTCCCCAATGCAATAACTGGCTATCTTAACTTCAAGCCGGAGCACACTAACCAATGCTGTTAACATTGATGCTTGGCGGCAATACTTAGATAAGATGGTGGTAACAACCAACCAAAGCGAGTCATACAAAGTTACACTCTGCTGGGAATTGAACCCGCAACCTCCTGGACGCTAATGGCAAGCTTAACTATTACACCACGGAGGCGCTTAAAACTTCCAATAGTATGGTTGTACGTATTTTTGTCGGAGAAAATTGTTTTCAGGGTTATTTATCTCAAAAGGTAAAAACGGAACCATATCAGGATCACTCGCGTGTCTGTGTGTCTTTCTGTCCGTACATCACAGCGAATTCAACCGAAATTTGGTAAATTTATGTAAATCGGTGACCTAAAGACGGACATGTACCGTAAATTAAAAATTTCAATCCTGGCCAGTTTTGGGGGTAAATAAGATTTAAAAAATATTTTCAAACTGTATCGTGTGACATATCAAATGACGACTTGTTGTGACCGAATAATTTTTTTTTATAATATATAATAACTACTTTTATTTTTTTTAATAACAAACCGGCCAAGTGGGAGTCGGACTTGCGCACCGAGGGTTCCGTACAAACCTGATTAAAAATGGACTTTTACCCTTGCTTCCACCCAACCCAAACAAACAAAAAACAAACGGTACTGAATTATACATTGGTATTTATATTTAAGTATTTCTTAGAAACATTGTTCCCGAGAGATCGAAGCGAAGTATTGGTCGTATTATTTTTAAATGAATCATGTTTTAATCTCAATTTTCCTTATTGTGGTACGGCAATCGAAATGCTTATTTTCCATACAACACGCCGATTTAACTCACCGAACACGGCAATTAAAAATTTGGTCATGGCAGCACTGATTGCCACATTTGTTGGTACGATTGTTACTTCGCTTCGATCAAATAGAATATAATTACACTACGTTTAGTACGTATTTTGTAAATTAAATTTTTACTTATCGGTGAAAAGTGATTCCAGTGTTTTTGAAATCGGAATGACTTCTGCACCACTTAACAACACACGATGGCATATTTGGGTGTGGAACCTTAGCCGTCAATTGTTTGTATTTGGTTTTCGACGCAAAAACATCCGGGAATCTGACGTCAGCAGCTTGCCAAAGACAGTGACCGACTAATCGCGCTGCGCGGTAGACATTTTAAGCCCCACCTCCTCAGGTAACTATTTCGTGGGGGCATTTTCGAACCTCACTTAGTTTTCTTTACATAGTTTCTTCGTAGCAAGAATACAAGTTATCTTATCTGGAAATTTTTAAATATTTCAAACCAAGACTTTTGTTTTCTTGGCTCAAGACTTTTTGGTAGGTATTCTTTTTCCAAGAATAACATAATATATGTTTTAAATCAAGAATACCAATTATCTTTATCCAATGCAATATTGATCTGCGTACCATATGTACTTGACTTTATACCTTATATCTCTAAGCCTATGGTTTATTTCTCTCTTACATGTTCTTCGACATAAATCCTTATGATATTCTGCGTCGTTTGACACCTCAGTCGACCTTGGATGGTATGTGTCGCAGTCACCAGATGGCGCTGAAGTTTTGATTTGGCCTTTGGTGCACCCACAATGAGGGGTTATCAAGATGTCATTTTTGTTTTTTTTTACGCCAACATTAGGGAATGAAGTCCCGGTTCTATAATTGAGTCCCGGGAATTTCGGGATTAGCTCCTAAAGGAACCGGGACACCCCGGGATTTTCGGGACTTTCGGTACTTTGCTTTTATCTCATATATCCAATAATCGCCGATTATTAAAACTGCTTAGAGTGGGTTGTTAACAGTTCAAAACACCACTGAAAGCATACTTAATTTTTTTATAAGTATAAACAGTATTCTTTAAAACTATAGCAATCAAATTAGCCAAAAACTATAATTACTTTTTACAGAATATTTTTTGGTAATAATTATAAAATCTCAAGGAAAATACTAATCCATACAAAGAAATCTAAATTAAACTTACTTAAATGCTTTATTGTTTTATTTTTTTCCTGTCATTAACAGTTTTGAAATCAAATAAAGTTTTTACATTTACTTAAGTGCAAAAGCGAGAATAAAGAATATTAACCTAATAATAATATTAAAATTATAATCCTTACAAATGAAACATATGAACTATATCAAAGCCGCTTGTTAGACGTAGATGCTCAAATAACAACCATCTAAAGTAATTAGGAGATTATTAAAGAGCGCTTTTATCGCTTAGACGTGATCTAATTTTATTGCAGAAAATATTCGTTCTGGTTCTACGCTGGTGGAAGGGATCGTTTGGATGCAATCATAAGCAATACTCAAATGGCAATCACCATCACCGCCGTTTTCAAACAAAGTCATTTCTATTCTAACAGTATTATCTAAATCTTCTTGTTGAGCATGTCTGACTCGAGCACTATAAGAAGCTTTTAGTATTTCAGCGTTAAGCTCCTCTTTCTTACTTATCTCAGCTTCAGGTTGCAGTTCATTGTCAACGGATTGTGAGAATTGAGAGGTTTCTACTCCTTCAAGTTAGTCCACAGAAGAACCCCAACCAGTGCGCTTTAAAATTTTGACTATCGTGCGAAGCATATCACTGCTATGTGGTTGGGAAATGATCCTGCGTAGTTGTAAAATGAATTTGTAGACATTTTCTAGTTCGCTATTGAGTTGGGGAATCTTGTTAAGCCCACTTCCATCTTCGGCAACATCGTCACTTACCACCAAGTGAGATGTTGTCAAGGGTTTAACAATTGTGAATAAAAAAATAAAAATAAAAAGATTGTAAATATTTAAACATTCAAGTTTCTATAAGACAGCATCCAGTATATATATTTTTTTCAAAACGTGAACATTTTTGTGCCTAGGTTTATATTGAAGGCAGATAGATATTTAACTCCAAATGTGACAGCTACAACAGTAGTTAGCCAGCGTGGTATCGCGACGACAGAGTCTTCTAATACAGTTCTGATAATATCAGGAAAATCGTACAGTTTCCCCATTAGAGTCCATTCATCTTCAGTAAATGATATACTTGGCTTTATATCGATCAGTGCTTTAACGATGCGGGGTCTTAGTATCATAAAACTTTCAGAATACTTTTTTTGAAATCCGCTATGACTTCTTTCTGGACGATGTCGTTATTTTTTGTTGGTAATTTGCTAAATAATTTAACAACAGATTTTACTTTATCATGAAGCTCTTAGTATTCAAACTGATGTTTCTTGTGTGCTGATAAAGCAGATTTATTTGTTTTAACTTGTAAGGTATCAAATTCATACCTAACTCGGTATCGGAACGACAATCTACTACGGTTTTATTAGTGTCATACTTCTTTGCTAACTCTGCTAACGTAAGATTTTTATCATAGACATCTGATTCCATTAATGCTATATAAACGTCTACCATATCCTGAACTTCATCAGCCGCACTACTTTTTTATAGAACACATTATTAATCGCCAGTTGAAGGACATAAGCAATAATGCAAAATTTTGAACTCAGTCCCGAAAGTAACGAAAATAACCGGGATAAAGAATTTCGGTCCCGGTGCTTTGGTGTAAGCTATTTCCCGGGAAATCCCGGAGCTTTCGGGACCGGGATTTCCCGGGACTACTCCCTAGCCAACATACACAATCCTGTATAACATATTATAAACAGGATTGATTTCTGTTTCTCTCCCATGTCAACGGTTACTTTACTCTTTGGTCACCTACTCACTCTAACAGAAAGAACGTTTGCATGGCCCGGCCACGTAGCCTAGAGCCATTGAAGTATATTTGTGGGTTGTACTCCTTTTGAAAAGCATATGTTTTGCTATCTTTTTCAATTATTTTGGTTAGGTCATAAAACAGACTACAATGTGGCTGAGCCAGCCAGACGCTTTCAGCCCGACCACTCCATACCATGATACTTAGCGTGAATCTGAAAATGCAGATTATGCAGAATAAATGTTCTCCTGTTAGAGAGCGTATGTGCTGCTTTCTCTTTCAATAAAGTACTTGTCTCGTTAAGTCAGAAAATGAATGTAGATGTGGCCGGCCCAGCCTGACGTTTTCAGTCCGGCCACTCTATAACTCGATAACTAGGTATACTAAGCATGATTTTAAAGATGCAGGAGAAATGTTCTCCTTTCATATAACATATGTACCTGCTTCTTTCGAATCTCCTACTCTAGTAACGTGAAAAAGTTACTTTAATGTAGCTCGACCTTCTCCTCTAAAACTCGTTCAACAATACACCTCATCATATCAGCTTATAAACGTCCCCACCGAGGGGCTTGAGCCTAACCTGAATTAGGGCGATCGGGCCTTAGTCGACAGGGGCCCAGTGCGGGTTGGTCGACTTCACACACAACCTGCGAGTTTCTCCGCAGGCGTGTGCAGGTTTCCTCACGATGTTTTTCTTCACCGTAAGAGCGTCGGATAAACGTACTCGTACATATGAAATTTAAATTCGAGATCACATTAATACGTGGCAGGATTCGAACCGCCACCTCCCGCCCGGACAGGAGACGGCGGCCCTAGCCGTTACGTCACCCACGCTCTTCAACAAAGCACCTACATCAAACAACACTAAGAATACATGTGCTTCTAACATAAAATATACATACTATAACATATATACTTTTGAAAAAGAAATCAGTACATAATGCTCTTCAACAGGAAAAAACTTCTTGTGCATAATCTGCATTTTCAGATTCACGCCAAGTATCATGGTGATCGAGTTATAGAGTGGCCGGTATGAAAGCATCTGGCTGGCTCGGCCACATTTAAGTCCGTTTTTTGACTTAACCATAGAAGTACGTTGAAAACCATACATATACTCTCCAACAAGAGCAAATTTCTTTTAGATAATCTGCATTTTCAGATTCACTCTAAGTGTCATGATGATCGAGTTATAGAGTGGCCGGGCTGAAAGCGTCTGGCTGGCCCGGCCACATTTAACACTAGAGTACACGCGTGGCCTACTATAGTAGACCATGGTGACATATAAGATTGCAATTTTTTTATTTCGCGCGATACCACGTTGTGCCTCAAGCTATTCCTCGTAAAGACAATTATGCTTAAGGTCAGTGACAGGTGCGACTCCAGCGCGTACGGATGAGTCCACTATTTGGCGCTAAAACTGCAGGACTACCATTGGAGTCCGCGCGAGCACTGGCGTAACAAATAAATGTAGGTGACTTTATTATGATAATATGTATAAAATATTATAAAATGTTTCTAATGTTGTGTTCTTTGTTTTATAGGTTAGGTTTCAGTTTGAAATTGAAATAATAAGTCTAAAAAGATGTATTTTTTAAGTTTTGGAAAGAAATTTCTCAATAGTGCCATATTTTTGTTAATTTTCTTAAGTTTTTGATTTGTGAATTATTTCCTAGTTTAAAAAGCAAATAAATGCTAAAACTGTTCTTAACATAAGACTAATAAATAAAGAACTGATACCAAATACTATTTTATTCATATAGTACGTAAACAAAAAGTAAACATGTTTTTATAAGGCCTACTATAGTCGGCCACGCGAGCACTCGTGCTAAAAAAACAGGCGCGTGTACTGTATGTAGTGTTAAGTCCGTTTTTTGACTTAACCATAGAAGTACATTGAAAACCATACATATGCTCTCAAACAAGAGAAAATTTCTTTTAGATAATCTGCATTTTCAGATTCACTCTAAGTGTCATAATGATCGAATTATAGAGTGGCCGGGCTGAAAGCGCCTGACTGGCCCGGCCACATTTAAGTCCGTTTTTAAACTTAAGTAAATTGAAAAAGAAAGCAGTACATATGCTCTTCAACAGGAGAAAATTTATTTGATTTATGACGAAGAATAAAAAAACCCTTTTTCAAGCGACTTCCAAAAAGGAGGAGCTTCTCAATTCGTCTGTATGTTTTTTTTTTTTTTTATGTTTGTTACCTCAGAACTTTTGACTGGGTGAACCGATTTTTATGATTCTTTTTTTATTTGAAAGCTAGTGCTTCCCGTGTGGTCCCATATAAATTTTATCAAAATCGGTGTAGTACTTTAGTAGAAAATTAACAAAAACCAAAAATAATAATGCAAAAATGTACTAATTTGTTGCGATGGAAGTCGGTTTTTTAACATGTTTAGCGTTTTCAATTATTATATGTAGATATGTAATAAAAGTTTGCATTGTTATGATTTATCATATGTATCTACGTACAGAACCCTCGGTGGGGCGAGTCCGACTCGCATTTGTCCAGTTTTTTTTTGAAAAACAAACCAGTAAATATATTATGGTCTCCAACAGGAGAACATCTTATTTTCAAGCGACTTCCAAAAAGGAGGAGGTTCTCAATTCGTCTGTATGTTTTTTTTATGTTTGTTACCTCAGAACTTTTGACTGGGTGAACCGATTTTTATGATTCTTTTTTTATTTGAAAGCTAGTGCTTCACGTGTGGTCCCATATAAATTTTATCAAAATCGGTGTAGTACTTTAGTAGAAAATTACAAAAACCAAAAATAATAATACGAAAATGTACTAATTTGTTGCGATGGAAGTCGGTTTTTTAACATGTTTAGCGTTTTCAATAATTATGCATTTTTAGATTCACGCTAACCCCGGGTTTACACTCAGCTCCTGCCGCTGTCGGAAATATTGCCCTAAATAAATACTTCTGCGGCAGCATCGACGCGAGTGAGTGTTCACACCCAGCCGATTCCTTTGACTTTCGCATGAAAGCTGACAATCGCGGCAATGGCAGCCGCAGCCGCAGGAGAAGTGGCAGTGGCAGCGCAAGTGACCTACTTCTCACGCTGCCCACTTCCCTGCTCACTGTCCTGCCTACCAGGGCTGAGTCTTAACGAAATGTGCCAATAGAGCGTCGGGCTGAAAGCTTCTGCATTTTCGTAGGGTTCACAAATATTGCATCTTAGGTTGTGGAGGGCAAAGAAAACACGGAGCGTGTCGCAGTCCATTTATAGGGTGCCAAGGTGAGGCATAAGAATTTGATTCTTGATAATTAAGATTATATTCTTCAATTCAAGAATTCAAATCTTAAACAAAGAATACATCTTTTGAGCTACCGGCCAATCACGTCCTTCACTCCCAGATACATTATAATGTTACCAGTTGTAATGTAGAACGACGTTAAATGAGGTAATCGGTAACTATTCGGCTGCTCCAAAATAAAACACTAATTAATATGCCATTTTGAGAAATTTCGTTTTTTTTTGACAAATGGATTTACCGTATTCAAATGTAACAGAAGTGAAGACCCTTTTTTAAGTAATGTTTTCTAATATCAAAGATACTCATGTGTCAAAACGCAGAATACGCCACTCGATTCGTTATTGCCAGTACAAAACACTGAAAATCACATTCACAAATTAAAAACATGGAATATCCATGGATCCAGCGGCTTCCCGCGACCTTCACCAGGTCATCGATCCACCGAGTGGGAGGCCTGCCTACACTACGCTTTCCTGTACGTGGTCGCCACTCGAGAACTTTACTGCCCCAACGGCCATCTGTTCTACGAGCAATGTAACGGGCAGCGCAGAACCGGTCGTCGTGGAGATCCTTTGGGGAGGCCTATGTCTAGCAGTGGACGTCCTTCGGCTGATATGATGATGATGATGATGATCCATGGATATTTTGTGTTTGTCACTTGTTATTGGATAACAAAAAGCGCACGTAGGTAACTGTTTTAAAATGGTCAACTACTTGACTTGGCTTTCGAACAAGTTCGTGCACGTTCGTATGCGTGCTGTCGCACGATCATATTAATACAAAAGTTCACTTTGCAGACTAGTAGGTCTGCCAGACTACAAAAAGACGCTGAAATAACTACGACTTTGGTACAAGTCTCATCGGATATAGGTTTATAAGGTATCAATCCGTTTAGTATGATCTCCTGAACGCAAATATAAGGTGTAACAAAATTAGCTGAAACTATTTTAACTGGTGCTTCTACCCATGAAACTGAACAACTTTCCCCATGAAACCCATAGTCAAATCTCAAAAAAAAAATAGAACTTCCCATACTAAGTTGACTGATCAGCTGATCGAGTTAGTATGGGAGAGCCATTTTTTGAACTTCCCATACTAAGTTGGCTGATCAGCTGATCGAGTTAGTATGGGAGAGCCATTTTTTTTTTGCGATTTGACTATGGGTTTCATGGGGAAAGTTGTTCAGTTTCATGGGTAGAAGCACTAGTTAAAATAGTTTCAGCTAATTTTGTTAGACCTTTTAAACTAGATGACAAGCGTGCAGATTATGGGGAAGAAACTGTCACGTTCTAACATAAAGATGGTGGTAAGTATAAAAATAATAATAATGAAACATATTAATTTGGGGAATCTAGGTAAGCCCACTTCCATCTTCGGCATCATCTTCACTTACCATCAGGTGAGATGATGCCAAGGGCTTATCAATTGTGAATAAAAAAATAATATATCATGTGGGTTATCAAATGAAAGGTCTTTGTGAGTAAATTACATTATTTGAGTTTGTGTGTACCATCCTCGACTGCATCATCAATCATCACTCACCATTAGGTGAGTTGCTGTCAAACGCACTCAAATTTTTAATTAAAAAAAATATTTAACAAACTATAACATTTTTCAAGCGACTTCCAAAAAGGAGGAGGTTCTCAATTCGTCTGTATGTTTTTTTTTTTTTTTTTTGTTTGTTACCTCAGAAATTTTGACTGGGTGAACCGATTTTTATAATTCTTTTTTTATTTGAAAGCTAGTGCTTCCCGTGTGGTCCCATATAAATTTTATCAAAATCGGTGTAGTACTTTAGTAGAAAATTAACAAAAACCAAAAATAATAATGCAAAAATGTACTAATTTGTTGCGATGGAAGTCGGTTTTTTAACGTGTTTAGCGTTTTTAATATGGTCAAACAAATTAATTTGTATCTAAAATACAAACTCGATCACTTTTATTTATCTATTTATAATTTCCGTTGTTATCACTTGATGCAACGCCATAGTAATTTATTAAACGAGAACAAGTGGGATTAAGTAGATCCAATATACACTTACTGAAACACTGTATTTGAAACAGTATGTCTGTAACGAAATAAAAAGCTGCGTTCTTAGAATAAGTACGATTGTGTAAGTAAGTGTTTATGGCTTTGTGCTCGGCTCTTAAGATACTAGTTTTCCTAGTGCTTTTTGATCAACTACCTCTTTATTTAAATACTGGCTTTCGGCTCCTCCGCCCCCGCGTGGTTGTCGTTTTTAGGACTGTCTGTGAGGGAGCACGGTTCGCTAGCTCTAGGGTAAAGTGAAAACTGAACCTGGCAGTGGCAGCACTAAATAACTGAAACTGTGACATTCAATTGATTCAATTTATAAAAACCGTCCAGCCGCAGAGACGCATCGGAGTGATTAGATTAGAATAAAATATGCTGAGTGTTTATCGTGTGCAAACTTGTGCAAAGTGCAAATTAGTTTGTATGGCGATTGGCGACTTTGGCGAGGGTCTCCAGAAAAGCAACGCCAGCCCAGCTAGCGATGACATTAGTTCCAATCCAATACCTAGCTGAACTGCTAGCAAGTTGGCAGATTGATGCAGATCATTGATTTCACAGGCAAGTGTATAAAATTGTATGTCCCAAGGCTTTAGCTCCACAGTTAGTGTGTACCAGGTCTTTTACTCTCGAGTCTCTGATAGCGGCTACTAGTACGCTCTTAGGGCATGCGTCCTCGAGGCGGTTTCAACACGGCACGGCACCGGGCCGGAGCCAGTTATATATATATATGGAGCTCCATGCAGGTCTGTACATATGAAGCCGGCGCCAGCACGTCGCTGTGCCGTGTAGAAACCGTCTCGTGGACACAGGCCATGCTTGCAGTTCTTGCTCCCCGGCTTATGGAGTCAGTATAATTGATTATCTCAACATCTTGAACAATCCTCACGATTGCTAAATCTAATAAAGACCTGTGTTCACTGCATACTTTGGCTAGGCAATGCCAATTTTTGACATATGACTCAAGACAGTCAGCTAATGTATTCCAGCGTACTTCTTGAGGCAGTTTAAGTGCCTTTCCACCAGCTTCCTTGTATTTTGCTCCTGGAAAATGATGGTATTTGAAGTACTTTATGATTTTTTTCACCCTACTCTTTATTTCTAGTTCTTCTATGTCTTTGGCAAATAAATTCAATAAATGAGCGGAACAACCGTATGTGATGACATCACCAATCTCATCATCTTCCAATTGCATCAATTCTCTTCTCATTTTTGCCATATTAGCGGCGTTGTCTGTTACAAAACTACGCACTTGGCAACCAAAACTCTGACACTTTTTAATGCTGTCTACTGCCAGTGTTAGTAGTGTGGCTTTTGTCAGCGGTGTCTATTGTATCTATAAGATAAACTTTACCATCATCCTCGGTAGTAGTTACACTAACACACACGATGGGCTCATTCCGTATGTTGCTCCAACCGTCCAATGCCATACATACTACTTTACCTCTCAGGTATTTTTCCATGTCTGATTGTACCGTAGCATGCACTTCATCTAACATCTTTCCACCCATATTTTTTCTGTTAGGTGGTGAATAGCCTGGCCGAGATAATTGCATTAGTTTAATAAACTCTGGATGTTCACTGTGTCGAAATGGAGTGTTTGTTGCATAGAAGTATCTAGCTACTTGCAAATCTATTTTGTGCTTTTCTTTTTGTGGCGTTTTTACTACAAACTGTGACATTATTGACTGACTTGACGTCGAAGCTGACGAATCCTGTCTCATTTTCTTGGCAATTGGTTCTACGTCCACGACTTCCACGTTTTCGTCCTGAATTTATCTTATGTGACTCTGTGGAAAAATCTGTCTGTGGAAAAATAAATTAATTTACAATGGGCTCTATTCGACACTACACTGATAAATAACGTAAATTTGTGGAAATCGCATCCAAATCGGTGCTAAAGTAAAGTGCAAGTTTCATCAAAATCGTGTCGCGCGCGCGCGAGTGCCGGGCACCGCCGGCGGCTCTGCCATCCAATAAAGAAAACTAATAGTCATACATAGTATAATTGACAACGTTAAACACGTTAAAAACAAACGAATTCAATCGTAATTCGTAACTAAGTCTATATTTCAAAAACTACTGAAGTGATTTCGATAAAATTTATATGGGATCACACGGGAAGCACAGTCGGTTAAAAATAAAATATTCCTATACTTGATACTTAAAAATACTTGTTAAATACTTACCATCATCGCTTGAGTCACTGTCATTTCTTATTATGTGGTGGTCGATGCGCCGAAATTATTTTTCTTTGCCTTATAATCTGAACATTTTGTTAGATGCGCCCTCATTCGGGCGATTAGGCCCACCATATCCTTGTTACAATACTTGCACTTCACCCTGAAAGTTTTACCACCTTCTCCTGACAGTTCCGAGAAATACTGCCAAAGCGGGTCCTTTCTTCTCCCCGTAGACATTTCTTATCTTTATTCAAGAATGGAAGCAATCACAATTTATGCAATACTTGTCGTACAGTAAGTAACTAACTCGCAACGCAACTGAACTATTTTTAAGTGACGCAGTCTGACGCAACAGTCTAAATACTTCTCACTACTGGGGAATTCCCGTAAAAACCGAGCGAGGGGTAATCCCCGTAAGAACCAAAAACTATGTAGGGTGAGTGAGTGAGTGTTGCCAGCCCACGGAGGCGGCACAACCTCAAATATATTGCAAAATTGGCAAAAAAAACTATATTAAATAAAGGAATAAGTGTAAGTAGGTATATGTTTTTTTATGTATGTTTTAAACGTGTTTAAAACAAAATGTTTTAAAACATGTTTTAAATAGGTTTGGTTTTTTTCCAGTGTTTTAAACAATGATTTAAACACTTGTTTTAAACTATTGTTTAAAACATTGCCAACTCTTAAACAGCAGCATAATATAGTAGGTAATTTGAAGAATTTATGTTTGTTTTATGGATTATATAATGTTTATTTCCTAATACATACAAAAATAAAACATTTGTACCTACAAGTATATTATACTTACACATAGATGTAGGTACTGATTGGGGTAGGTAAGTCAATTAACAATAAAACCAATTTCAGTATAATGTACAGAGTGTAACATAAAGGTGGAATGATACTTTAAGGTGGGCTTGTACTGATTAATCTCAATAACTTTTTTTTCTACAACTTTGCTAAAATCGCGATTTTTTAAAAGTTTTTTCAAACAAAACCGGCCAAGCTGACCAATTTGTACAAAAATAAAAAAAAATCGCGATTTCAGCAATTTTTTTCAGTTTGATGAGTTTAAACCCACCTTAAAGTGTCACCTTTATTAACATTCCCTGTATAGAGAAATGAAAAATCACTACATATTAATAATATGTATAATTTAAGTATAATAATTAATTATTAGTATAATTTTTATTACGCCACTTCAAACATTCTTAGACTGTGATTGTACTATAGAATAAAAAAAATATTCTTGTCGGGTATTCCTAAGTAGAATTTAAATCGTATTAAAAAAGTTTTTATTCTTGTTAGGTATTACAAAGTAACAATTTAAATCGTATTAAAAAAGATTTTATTCTTATTAGGTATTCCAAGGGAGCGAGCTATGCTCGAAATTTCACTACGCGATCGAATCGGAAATGAAGAGATCCGTAGAAGAACCAAAGTAACCGACATAGCTCACAGAATCGCTAAACTGAAGTGGCAGTGGACAGGGCACATGCTCGTAGAACAGATGGCCACTGGGGTAGTAAAGTTCTCGAGTGGCTATCGCGCACCGGAAGACGTAGCGTAGGCAAGCCTTCCACTAGGTGGACCGACAACCTGGTGAAGGTCGCGGGAAGCCGCTAGATGGGGGCAGCGCAGGACCGGTCGTCATGGAAATCTTTGAGGGAGGCCTTTGTCCAGCAGTGGATGTCTTTCGACTGATATGATAAGGTATTCCAAAGTAATAATTTAAAAACCTTCCTCGTGAACCAGTCCGCCCACTGGTGAAAACCGTATGAAAATCCGTTAGGTAGGTAAAATACCCACCCTACCCTATCCTACCTAACAGCAATTTATTACGACAATCATTTCAATTTATGACTTTCAATTAAATGACTACGACAAACTCTATCATGTGTTAAAATAACAAACAGGGTGCAAGGTATAGATTTTCATAAACTGATACGGTGGTAACCGATGCAAGCCAGTTTTGAGGGTTAGAATAACATTTCGGAAATAATTTTATGTGCCGTTCATCTTAGAATAATATATCAATTAACGGGTTTATTTCTGAGATGAACGGCACATACAATTATTTCCTTTTTAATATTCAGTTTGGAGAAAGCTGTTCTTTTACAGCATATTTGGATATCACGTTTCGATTTTATAATAAACCTATTGGAAAATTATTTAAATAACAATATATAAATAAAATTCAATATTTGAATCAATATCTTCATTGAAAGTTATTTGTTCAAAGAGATTAAACTTTCATAATAAATATCGAAAGTATGTATACTATTACCGAACGCGTCACATCACTAATTAGACATTAAGGCCGAGGCGGCGGTGCGGGGTAGTGCGCGCGGAATACCTAACGCCCGCCCCACACGTCTCCTTCACCCCCGCAATGCGTGATTAATTTTTAGCTTAAAAGAATAAAAAAAATTACTAACCGGTGAAATGTAATACTCGATTTATGTTACGTGTGTTTTTGGAGTATCGTTTTTACATGATTTCACTGCACATTTGACCATTTTGATAGGTAATTTACTCGAAAATACTGCTAGGAATATCCCACGCACGCACTCCGCTAGCGGTCGATTATGACCGATAGCGCTTGCGCGTGGAAGGTTGCTTTGTTCCCACCATGCCATGGTGTTATTGCATCTGTCATAGTGATGGGTCGAGAAATTATAAATCCGTAATTATATATGGACGTAGTGTTGTGTTTGGGTGGACCAAATG